>VOPJ01015319.1:27588-46459 GCA_014673585.1 Semibalanus balanoides
CATTAACATGGAAATCCATATGTGTCTTGCAGAAACCAACCGCCTATATTTCTGGGTTTTATTAGGCAAACCTGTTAAAATATCGCGCCGCTTCGTGGCGCTGAATACTTTTATATATAACATAGAAAGAAGTATCTATTATAACATGGAAATCTATGTTGAAATGCTGCAAAAGCTTAAATACGCACATATTTTTTCTCGTCATTTCAGCCAACACCCACTGGAAAATTGTCGGCAACGCCCTTGCAAATGGGTATGAGATAAACGTTATTATTTCCTATATGTGTACCTACATTCGTAGCATGTATGCTACGGAATATCGTGTTTTTATGTTTTTTTCCTCTAAAAAATGAATTTGTATAACTCAAATACCAAAAAAAGGTGAACGGCCCAGATCCGAGGAAAAAAAATGGGGGGGGGGGTAACTTTTTGCAAAAAAAAGAGCCCCCCCCAAAGCCGACGGCTGGATCCGCCAGTGTCGAACGTGCGCTGCGTCTGTGCTGCTTCTGTGCGCGGAGCTGTCCCAGCCATACTCGCCGTGTGGGTGCGGCTTACGTGGGTAGTGGTGACGTGGTACACTGCTCTGTCATATGCACAGGAACTCCTAGAGTCGAACTACTTTGGCAAAAATGGCAGTCATTACCCGTTTTCAAGATGGATTATTTTGCGCGAAATATTTTGAAGCATTTTGAAATGTTTTAAAATGTTTTAGTTGTAGCCGTTTTCACGATGGACTAATTTGCGAGAAATGTTTCAACCATCGCCCTACGGACCCGAGGGGCGAGGGTTAAAACATTTTTTTTTATCGCAAATTAGTCCATCGTGAAAACGGCTACTACTAAAACATTTTAAGACATTTAAAATGTTTTAAAACATTTCGCGCAAAATAATCCATCTGAAAACGTCTATTTGCTGTTTTTAGCAATTACTAATATCTGCCCTTCTTTATATACACCACATCTAACGCCAACCTAACCTCCAAGTGCGCTTCTTATGGTAAGTTTACCTTGTCTTAGTCCCGCAACCTTCTCTTTGCTTCTCCTTGTGTTAACAAAAGTGTGTCGGGTGTCGTTGAGGATCGAGGGTGAAGGCAGACTCCTGGGCAAAAATCTATGCCAATGTCCGTATTGCACACAATCTTACCATAATGCCGTAGTACGGCATATTCGTGTGCCGGCCTACACAACTTCTGGAACCCGGGATCGATGCGGGGACATCCCTATCATCAGCCTTGCTTCCTCCCGACTGAGCTATTTTGAAAATGAGTTTGGGCAAACTAAACACCATGGTTCCATAAGTGTGGCATTCTGAGCAGTGCACTTTATTCACGACATGCCGTACTTGCGCATTCTCGTCACGTGGGAAAGATTGCTTCCTGGTCACTTATTAATCGATAGCGGTGTATTCAAAGACAAATCATCGCCTTATACTTAAGCGTACACAACTGATTATTTAGTCAGCTAGCCGCTTTGATATTTATCATGGTTTCACTTGACACTGGTTTCGGTTTGTTTTAATAGCTCAATGCTTGTTAGCATTCCTGCGAACGATTTTTTGAGACTATACCAAAGCACTTAGTGTAGGTTTATCCGTTATCACAAACGTGACGATTTCGGAAAATAGCGCAAGGACCCACCGGCTATTGTGCCAGTGCCTGTCGACACGCACCAATCACCTCCACAAAAGCCAGTGTAAACCAGTGCGAACCAGTGCAAACCAGTGCAAACCAGTGCGAGGTCTGCAGTCTGGGGGAGATGTTATCACCACCGAGCCAGCCTTGCGACTGTCAAGGCGATCACGGTGTGACGTATGCAGTTAATGTGTCCTACAAAGTACAAAGGCACGGGTGCAAACGAAACAGCATGGTCTCAGTTAGCCAGTGACTGCTCTATTTTTAAACGGAATTTACTTATAGTTATGAGTGTAAGGTCACACAGTCACGAGAAGAGTGTTTTGACGTTCCCCGTATACAGGGCACGTCAAAACAGGGGTATTCCCTACATGTAGGGTTCTGGGTACATGTATGCCTTACGTGTAGGGTAGGGTAGGGTTCTACATGTTGTGTTCTGGTATTCCCTAATCCCTACATACAGGGAATACCAGAACACAGCGTTCTGTTGATGTTCGCTGCCGCAAGTAGGCCAGGGACTTAGGTGAACCCTGTTCACCGAAAATCTACATTCGCAGCACATCGTCAATGAACTGGCATTACTGCACGATCGGTGGAAGGGATCTTGGTCGACTTAAACCCGTCTGAGCGAGTATCTCTGCCATAGCAGACAATCATTCATTTACAAATTCGTAACCGACAGCACAAGTAGTGTTAATTGAAACCATTTAAACGCTAGATGACCCTTTCGAATTTTCACAAATCTACTGTCATCGAACGGCTTGAAAACTTCGTTTTGTATTATCTCCATCAGTAATATCACAACGGACCTTTTCAATACGCGAGTCTATGCGAATTTTCTAAGATGTCAAAACACATCGGTATTTAGCATTCACATTCAAGCATAGGCGGAATCCAGAAAGTGTGGCTTGACAGTTTCCGGGGGGGGGGGGGGGCAAATCCCAAAAATTAATCAACATAATTCTGAAACCCATCGGATTTCGCTTGCTTATGTAATCAATAACTGATTTAAACAAACTTCTCTAGTAAAAGTTGCTTAGTTTTTACGACACTCAGGAAAATGTGTCAAATTTGCGCCGATTTTGGGGTGGTTTGGGGGGGGGGCATGGCCCCTTTGGCCCCCTGATCCCCCTTGCATTCAAGCTCATAGGTTCCAGGTGCTTTGGGAGCAGGAACTGAAAGGATCCCTACCAAGTTGATTCGGTTGCATGCCATCCCATTGCATGCAATGAAACAAACGAAGTATCAGCTCTTTCTCTACAGTGACGTATTTATAAATCCGCCAAGAAGAGGGAAGGGGGCAAGCCCTCTACGGGGCACCAAACCCAACATGAGGGCGCCGTCAGCGAAAGGTATTGTTGAGCGGGGAGTGGGGCAAGCTCTGGCTAAATTTCCGAAGGCACCCTCCCGGCTACCACACACCTCCAAGGGCGCCCTCCGATGCACCTCTGAAGGCGCCATACCCACATAGCTCCAAAGGTAAACTCCGATACAACTTTAAAACCGCCCTCCCACATACCTCCAAGGGCGCCCTTTGATTACACATATGAAAGTGCCCTCTCACATATCTTCAAAAGCGCCCCTACGATACACTTATGAATGGGCCCTCTCCATACGCCTCCGAAGGCGCCCTCCGTGCTTCAAGATACACCGCTGAAGGCGCCCTCTAACATACCTCCGAAGGCGCCCTCTGATACATCTCCGAGAGCGCCCTTCCAGATAGCTCCACAGGCGCCCTTTGTGAGACCAGAGGCACCCCCGCCTCACATTCAGTGAGGGACACCTTTGAAGGTATGTAGGGAGGGCGCCCTCGGGCCTAGGGATAAGTATCCTTCAATCATCATCAATCATCGTTTTTATTACAGAAAGAAGGAAGTCAATACAATTAAGGGTGAGTTGGCACAGAAAGCGCTACTAGCGGCTTAAGTCTAGGTACCAACTCAAAAATTAAACATACATTTTCCTCAATTATACTCTAAGCCGCCGCCGTACGTCAGGCCGCAGACCTTTGGCTAAGAGAAGCCCGCCCGTCATCGCACACCTCGCCAGGCTCGCCTCGCTCGTCCGCTAACAAATTTTCTGCTAATCGCAGTCGAATCTTCTTGTTTTCTGCTAATCTTTAGGGTGCTTTTGGATTAGGAGGCGAATGTATGTGGGAGGGCGCATCAGAGGTGTATCGGAGCGAGCCTTACATTTAGTGGAACGCGCAGCTCATATTCAGACCGGAGCGCGCCTTAAATTCAGTGAAGGGCGCCTTCGGCGCCCCTTCGCTTGAATGTGAGGTTGCAATTTACTGAGCCGAGGCCGCCTTCAAATGCATGAGGCAACTTCGGTACATGAGGGCGCCTTCGGTACATCAATCATGTCAATCAATCATGTATTCTCATAACACTCCACGTAGTGGCTCTTCCGGTTACGCGTCACATGAGGGCGCCTTCGGTAAATGAGGGCGCCTTCGGCGCCCAAAGGGAGGGGGCATGGTGCAGTGACCCCCCTAAATACGCCCCTCTTTATCCATCACTGTTTCGCCGCTGATTGTGAGATGATGAAGACGTCCCACGGAACTCATAGTTTGCCGACTGTTCCATAGATGGCGCTTTTTCCATATCTTCGGCATCTGGGAGGTCAAACTTCATCAAAGGGACCAGGCACATGTTGAAGGCAGTGTGTTCCACTGTGTTCCACTGTACACTTAACACTCATTGGCGTGCCAATGAGATGTTTTACAGGGCTTTATCGTTTTCTTAAACATTCTGAAGACGCTTCTGAGGCTAATTCACTGGTGAAGAAGGTACCTACCGGCTACCTACCTAATAACTAACACGGGCCGCCAGTGACTGCTATCATATACTTTTTGGTGGTATTGGGAGCTCTTCAGGGTGAGGGGGGGCTACCGACTATGCAACTGCGTGTCTCTCACGCCGGTGACTCTCACGCCGGCCCAAATAAGGCAGGCAAATGACATCGCCAGCAGCCAGACTCCAACTGTAAGGATTTGGAACCTGCATGGATTCCGAGCCCAACTCTCTACGTACTGAGCCACCCCAGAGCCCATAATAGACATGTCAAGTGATCTCATCAGACATCAATAGAAAGGTACACCGCACAATACTTGCTATACAATATCACTTCTTGAAACAATGCCGGGGATGCGTTTTCCTTCGGAAGAAGATGCGTTTATTGCATGACGCGCCTCATATTGCATCGAAAGCAGCCTCCAAAGATAATGTAGCTGATGAATGATGTGGCCATGGGTGCCCTATTACAAGTGAAGCCTTATGCATGCTTTCAGCTGGCAATTCGCTTGGGGAAATGTCAGGAAGTTTGGAACACTTGAAAAACCCGAGCTTTTCCCAAACGGTAAACGGTTTGGAGAGCGATAGAGAGCGATTGGCAAACTTGGGGAAACCTGTTATTGCTATTTGTATTCTCCATATTCCAAAACCATAAGCAGCTAAGGTTTTAACTGCCATTTCGCCGTTTGGGTTCTCTGTAGGGACTGCTCTCGGTAACCGATAATTTTCAAAGAAGTGTCCCATTGATGCAGCTATTCACGAGATTTCCCTAGACAGTTCCCCAGAATTTCCCTAGGGAAATTGTCGGGAAAATGTATTTCTCCCGGGAAAAAAAATCCAATACATTTCCCCATGATTTCATGAACCAATCCAAATTAATGTATTTTGTTCAGGGGCGGTTCTTCCATGTGTAGGCAAGGAAAGGCAATACCTTCCTAGTTCAGATGGCTTAGGAGCAAAAATGATTTTTTTCTCCGACGAGCCCACCCATGCCCAGAAAAAAATCCTGGCTTCGTGCCTGACCTAGTTCGGTAGCCTTCTGCCGATACCGATAGTTATCTTCCCTTCATTCATTCCATTTTTTATTAGTATTTATTAGTATGATTTTCTGCAATCAGAATAGGCATTTCATTCATTTTTGTTATTATTATTATTGATCAGTATGATTTTCTACAATCAGAATTGGCCTATCTTGCAGTAAAATTTTCAAATTTTCCAAGAAAATATCATTCGAAACCGTAAATTAAACGCAAATGTAAGAAGACAAAAAAAAACGCCTAAAGCTTGTCTACTTCGTCCTGCTAGATTATCGACCGGCCGGTGTAAAATACACTCGGTCCTGCAGAAGAAAATATTTTGTAAGGTAGGCAAATAAACTAAAAAGCCAAAAAGATCAAACCTTTTTAAGTGCAAGTACTTCATAAAATGAAAATCACTGCAATATCAATTATTATTTTAGGCTCGTATTAGCTTACCACATGGAGGTCCAATTATTATTATTTTTAAGATCGTGGTTCTACCAATTTTTGAACGATGAACTTATTATATAAAACCGTAACACTTTTGTCAAACACACAATAGCCGTTCTCACAATGGACTATTGTGCGCGAAATGTTTTCAGACATTTAAAAATGTTTTAGTAGCAGCTGTCTTCACGATTTACTAATTTGCGAGAAACGTTTTAACCCTCACCCTACGGTCTCGTAGGACGATTTTTTTCCTTCAAATTAGTCCATCGTGAAAACTGCTACGACTTAAACATTTCAAAACATTTTAAAATGTTTTAAAACTTTTCGCGCAAAATTATCCATCGTGAAAACGGCTAATGTCAATTTATTAATACAAATTATTCTGCCAGCGTGTATTGTTAAGTAAACTTGCGATAAGTAGAGGCTTCCATGTAAACCATGTCAGATACATATTGTGAGGTAAAATCGCACGCACTGTTATCCGTAGACTGGCGTCCAGTTCCCCGTTCAGAGCCGGTGTCGCTGCCGTCACGTGACCGGCCCCCCGGGCATGACCCAGCCGGGTACGGGCGCACTCAGCAGTGCGGCGCTGGGCGGCTCCCGCACCACTCGCCACTCCACAATATAACGACCGATTCAAAGCAATCAAACAAAACGAGTCCAAGGCTGTACGAATCCAAAGCAACTAAAAAAGTCGTTGTCGAAATCTGAAAGTGAAAAGTCGTCAAAGTCGTAACAATATGTATGATCACATATTTAATGCAGATCAGAATCAAATTGGAATAAATTAAATCGGATTAGAAATCAACTTTTTAGGTCCTAGTAATTCTGGGTTCAATAATCGATTTCTGCATTCAAATGTCTATTAAAACCGGATTCGGAACCAGACCATACTAGCTTGGTTTGGAATCGGAATCGCTTCTGCTGAGAGTGGCATCAAGCTCAAGTCTAGGATACCACCTACAGAGCACAATATAAATATACATACTTTAACAAGATGAAAATGAAATATATAACTGGGTCATCCTAAGTAAAGTATATGTATAGTTGCAATATTTTGACCTGTGTAACACAAGACCTATTTGTCGTCAATATGCCCGTTTCTGAATACGCTGTTGTGAATATTAAGCAGATATGCATACTTATTAGCCGTTTTCACGATGATTATTATGCGAAACATTTTAAACATTTTACAATGTTTTGGAAAGTTTTGACGATCTATTCCTTTGCTACACAATTTTTACTCGCGATTTTTGTCTTCAAATGTCCTTCCGAATTTTGTTATATGTATGCTGATAAGAATATCATATGTTACAAAATGGATTTGGTGGTAATTCTCAAGATAATTATTTATAGGTTAGTTGTAATACCAGATCTCTACCGATAGAATCTTTTCAAATCATTCAGAATGTTTCAGAAGCTTTCTGTGTCGTGGCACGCTATTGGTCGGTCAACGAACAGACTTCCCCTCGGCTCAGTTGAAGCATAATTAACTCGCAAAATGCAATGACTAGCGAATCGATTCTAGCACATCATTGCGCAATGCTCAGACCGGCCTGTGATCCATGATGCTGCCAGATTTAGTAACTAGTATGACGGTTTATGCTAAACCATAGATAACTGTAGTTACTAGAGGTCTACATGGGGCGGCGTTCCCGACGGACAGCCGAACCCCATGGCTAATGGGGTGGGCCGGACTGGAAAATCTCTAGATCATGGCTATGGCTACGGCTGTGGCTGCATAGTCTACCTGTATATTTTTATTTTGCATCAATTTCATCAAACCAATTATGGTTAAAATAAGCCTCAGCATGTTGACATAACAGTAGACTGAAAAATAAACACATAATATGAATTTACCGAAATCCTCACGGCTGGCCAACAGCCAGCCATTGACATCTGGGAGTGGCTATGGCTGGCTGTGGCTGTGATCCCATGGCTGTGGGGCGGCTAGGCCAAGGAAAAGTGCAGCCATGTATAACTCTAGTAGTTACTACAGTTATCTATGGCTAAACTTAACGCATGGACTTTAGACACATATGTTCTTTAAAAACGGCCAATTTTGTAACATAAACTTGTTATGAGCTCAATTCATGTTTCCATGATTATTTAAGTGATAATATCTCCGAAAGCATTTTTTTCGTGGCATATATAATTTACTATAACTTGAATACCAAAACATTTGAAAATATTTTGAAATATTTAAAAACATTTCGCGCAAAGTAATCCATCGTGAAAACGACTATCTTACGTTTCTTTATACTATTTTATGAATGACTTGATTTAATGTTTAGACTCACAACAAAAATTTGCCTCGTGCCCGGTGGTTGCCGTCAGATAGACTGGTCCACAGATGTGATGGTTAAATTGTTTCTTTTGCAATACATTTTGAGTGTACGCACTACTGCAAATATGAAATCTATAAACTCAATGACATTAAAAAACATGTGATATAATAATGCTGTGTATTTTGACCCAATCGTTCACCAGGATATTGCAACTCTTAGCAAAATATTCGTTGAATGGAATGATGTACGCAAAGGTGGACGAAAATCGATAACCTTGCATGGCGATTGGATGTATTACATGACGTCATCCATGATGGCTCACATCGGTCTTATTTTCATTTCTACGTTTTTTCAGGATATTTGTAACCCACCAATACCTCCAGTTATCGTATCCTGATAGTCAATCTGCGATAATTAACCCGACGCACTGATCGCGTAGGATTAGGAGACTCGTCTGTGCGATGCGACAAAAGTAGACCTGGTAGCACTTGTGTTGAGTATGTGCTAGCGCAATAGTCAGCGCTCAGCTACATAAGAGACTATATCACCATTGCTGCCGGCGTGTGATTCATTAGTATTTGCAAGAGTCTACGTGGACTAAGTAGAGATCGACGGGTGGACTACAGTAATCATCTCAATTCGAGAGGTGTTCTTCATGCATAGATATTAGACGAGACGATATCTGACAGTAGTTGTGTGCGGCTGATGATAGCCTATGAGCGATGGATAGGAGCTCCAATTAGTGAGTGCCCGGGCCCATGGTGTCGCACGCTCATGCTGCCGGAAGATGCGAGTGTTGCCAGTGCGCCATATGAGAGATTGCAGTGTTGTGGACTGTCATTAGGTTTAACGCTGACTCGGAGCGTCGCTTGCAGGCACGAGAAGTGTATTGTCTCATCGGGGTACAATGGTGATCTGCATCCCTGGTAGAAAATGGTTGATTTTAATGATATTTAAGCTGTCTTTTGAGTTGCCCGAGTACTTTCCTACTTCAATCGGGTTACAGATTAATTGCTCGGATAAGATGCTGAAACACCTTCATAGCGTGCGTCTTGCTTATTGCCGTGAAGTCTCCATGGTCTACTCGCAGCTCAAATATGTTACGGTCTGAGCTGGGAAGTTAGTTGAAGATATGCTCTAGTCCCCACCAGAACTCTTTGTCCAGCTTGCCGAAACCCTGCTTATATGCCTCCCAGCCGAGGAAGAAGTCCTGTCTGGGCTTAATATCAGCTCGCCGCTGGATGACGGTCCAGCCGCCCCTGTCTGTGTCCTGGTCGCAGTAGGCGCGCACTGGCTCTGGTCGTGCGCCCAGTTCTCAAACCTGGTGGATACACGGCTCGGCGCGTCGACGCGGGGCCGAGCCATCTACGAGGAGTCCCAACTGCAGTCTCTCCTGGCCTGAGGAGCTTTGGTGGTACGGGGAGATGATCATAACCGGTTTCAGCTAATCGGTGTTCGATAAATCTTACGCATCTGAACCTTTCCATTGCCGAGACTTTTTAAAAGAGACTTGAATTTGTTCGTCGAGACTGCAAGAATTATGTGACTGCAACTGAGTAATGTTCTATAGGTCTTAATAATGAAATCAGGTCGGACGATTTTCACATCCTTTGTGAAGGGTCTTGTTAGTTGGGTTTCTGAGAGCAAGCCGTGTTTCGGATTTGGGATGTTTTGGGAATAGCCTGTCTTTATCTGTCGTATCCTGAGGTAGAGATTAGCTAATCACCTAAGAAGCTGCTCAGTTGAGGTTTCGCAGACATAGTTACAGCAGCGATGGGGTCGTCTCGCTTTACCATGTGGGATAGAGAGCAGTGCATGCGTGATGAGCAGTTTTTGGTGATCTGTCTTAAAATTGGCCTCAACGCTTTCGCTTCCATTTTGACACAGTTGTTCGACCCGGGCTTATTTTCAGTTTCCCGACACATAGCCGTCGCGCAGAGTAGAAGTAACAGCAATGCAGCCCGTGCAGTCATGTCGCCAGCTGCAGTGTCTCACTGTCGGACGCGGCTGTTAACGTACCGGGCACGGCGGGAAAATGTTCAAAGTTTGCACAACTGTGTCACTTGCTATCTGTGGTTTGTACAGTTATTGAGTATATCTCGGAAATATGGCCGTAGGTCGAATGGGCGTAAAATTACTGAGCTTTGTTGATGTGAATGTCTTTTTTCACATTAAAAGCAATGTTTGCAAAGCCTTCATCACTGATTGCTATTTTTTAGACTTCAGGTTCAGATCAAGTCATAGGAAAAGTACGAAATATTGTCATTTACAATTTATTTTTTGTAATTTTGCTGCTTTTTATTCTAAAATGATCCAAAAGTTAAATGGTGTTTTTAGAATGATAATTTTTCCTTGACTTGCACGATATGCACAGATGTAAGGCGTTTGTCAAAATTGTATCAAGTGTGCACGCACTGTAATCATTTCACCTTCCTCTGCTTAATGCTATTTTACCCGGCATTGACTGGGGTCTGATCTGAACACCATTGACTGAAGGGGGGGCGTTAAACGCCCCCTGGTTATCTTCCGAACCAATAATCGCAGCGAAACGCGCAAGGCGGCATTCGAAAGCGTTCATTGAGACAAATCTAAAGCACCTTCTAAAATCTCAAATTGAGGTCACATGTCAGGTCATGATCAGGTCAAAGGTTAAAATAAATGTATTTTCGTGTATGAGCCATACTTTCCATCCAAAGCTTTCGCCCTTCGATTGCGGCAATAATCACCCAAAGTGCTCTTAAACTTATGATACACATCCCGCATGATCGAAAGTGAGATTATTGGCCAAGACCAAAGGTCAAGGTCAGGTCACAAAGGATCACTATATGCAAAGTATCTGCGAAAGTTATGCAACACAAGTTTTATGGATGATTTTACGCATGGAAAGCGATAGTGATACTCATTTGACAACCGAACTTCATGCATATGAAGTAAAGGTCAAAGTAAGGTCAGATTTGTTTTTAATTGATACATATTTACTAAAAAGGCATGTTTCTTGACTAGTTTTGTCTCAGAAATACAGAGTTGTCATTTATTTGTCTTTATCTTGTCAACAAAAGGCAAAAAACGCAATTGTAAAACATGACGTCATGAGTTACCAGAACTTGAACTTGAACTTGTATTTCGCACAACACATCCACGACACGGTGGCTTTTCATGGTTGNCACACACACACACACACACACACACACACACACACACACATGCACACATGGATGACCTCATACATCTGCCAACAGCACCTTCTTTAATCTGTATTTGAAGCGACCTAAGCTCAGCTGGTGAAGCTCAAGTGGCAGTCAATTATATGCATCCGATCCACTGAAGCATAGTCTGCGCTTTCCGGCATTGGTGCGCGCCCTAGGCCTCTGCAAGTGGTGATGTGATCGGGTATTGTGGTTGTGGGGTGCCACAGTCAGTTGATTGGCGATGTCCGGTGAAAGACCTGTGATGAGGGCCTTCTTTATGACGCACAACCGATGGTACTCCGCAAGCTGAGAAGCACTGAGCCACTGCATGCGCTTGAGCTCAGCAGAAATGTGATCATATTTCCGCTTTCTGCTGACTACACGAGCACAGAAATGTATCAGCTTTTGCACACGGTGCGTCTGGGTTTGTCCGTAAGATCCATAAATTGATATACAGTATTTGATGGAGGACATAACTAATGTATTTATGTGCGCCAAAATGTCACATGGCATGGAATGTTTGGCATGAGAAAGTGCAATCAGAATGCCGGTGCACTTAGTTACTAGTTGATCAACATGTGCGTCGAAAGCCTATCCATAACTAGATCAATATTTTTCACTGTTCCACTTTCAGTGAGAAGTGATTCACCGAAGCGGACTCTGATGCTAGGGAACCCACGGAGCATGCTTTTAGAGCCGAAAACGATCGATTGGGTTTTATCAGTGTTAACTTTCATAGAATGATGAGTGAACCAGTCAGAGATGTCTGCCAGGGCGCTCTCCATGCGAGATATCAGCGACTGAACATGCTGTTTCTTTCCGGTGATTAGAACCTGAGTGTCCTCGGCAAATTGGTAAATAGTAGCGTCCTGTGAGTAGAGTGACAGGTCGTTTGAAAAGATAGAAAAGAGCAGTGGCCCTAGAGAGGTACCCTGGTAAACTCCCATGGTGTTCGCGAGTGACTGTGATAGAGTGATCTTGCCGTCTGTGTTCCTGACTTTGACCTGCTGTGTGTGACCATTCAAGTAGCTTTCGAACCAGGTAGTGTCTACGTTATATTGTTTGAGCTTGCATAGGTTAGTGCCCCTCCTGTACGCTACGAACATGTCATTCTTAAGAATGCGCATAAGTTTATCTGACCGTGCCAAAAGGTGTTTCTTTTCTTTAAGTATTTTATTAATATTCGGTAAATAACTTGAATAAGTGACGACCAACGGGACCCCTTGCCTATTTTGCCTTCTCGTCACACCTTCTAACAACTTTGCTCTATCCACTTTCTCTACCCGTCTCAAACCATCACTTATAATTGGTCAGGGTACCCTCGGAGATAAGGTTTTGTGATATATCATTAGTTTGGCGTCGGAAATCTGAACTGGAGCTACATATTCTTCTTGCCCTCATTGCAAGACCTAATGTTTAGAAAACAAGTTTCCCACGTTACCAGTTGTGTGTTACAGTTCGTTACATATGTATACAGTTATTATTACAATATGTATCTAGTGCCTACTACCAGACATGTGCTCGGATCCCAAAAACGGATCTCGGGATCTGATCTGTGGGATCTGGATCCCGATCCACTGGGATCATAGATCCACCTTTCACAAATTGTCGACGGATCCCACGATCATAGACCGTCTTCAATATTTGTGCGACAGAGAGTCCGACTGGATCCGGAGATCGCAATCACCATTTTGCATTGGATCCATGCGGGATCCAGATCCGCCATTATACATGGTGTATTCTTCCGGAACCAATTTTTCAAAGTAATTGTCAGTACCTTTCATTCGTTGTTTAAGGCAAACTACCCCCCCCCTTGGGGGTTTTTTCATACCCTTTTAGTTTTTCGGGGATTTTTTCCGATAAAATACTATAATTATGGCAAATATGCAAGTCGGATGCCTGTCGGATCCGAGATCCGTTGGGATCATAGATCCATTTTCATTGTTCTATAATGGGATCCTGTGAGATCCAAGATCGTTGCCAAAATTTAATCGAAAGATGCCACTGGGATCCAAATCCAATGTTGTAATTTGTCCGTGGGATCCAATGGATCAAAGATCCACAGTGCGTTTTATCGAGAGATCCTCTGGGATCATAGATCCTACTTTCAGATCCATGCACATGTCTGCCTACTACTGAATGCTGACTGTCAGCGGTCATCGTGATTTTCTATCCGAGACTAATATTATATATGACAAGCTACCTTCATTTCATTGTGTTATCATGCCGAAATGTGCAACCAGGAAAAAGGGTTACCTGAGGCTTGAGTGGGGACTTCGTATAATTATAGGTAGGTAAGCATTGACGATCCAGGGTGACATTTCGGTCTATGACCCCAACCCAAGATCCTGAAACCATGATTTACCCACCCCCCCCCTAAAAAACGGACCAGACTACGGTTGCTGCCGGCGGTTGACGAATTTGCCCGCTCTAACCCCCCCCCCCGTCAACAACTTTGGCTGACGGCATACGCCCGCTATCCCTCCCCCCCCCCGCTCAAACAACTTTTGGGAAATAGTCCACTGGATTTGCCCCCCCCCCACAAAAAAAAACACCCACACACCGGCTGTCCACCGTGCTCGACCCTACCTCGCCCCCTCCCCTCCCCCCCCCCCCAATCAGACCATAGACTGGAGCAGGGGACTATCATGGGCTGGGTTGGCGCCCATTGGGTGCCCACTCAATTCTTCCGATTGACTGGGTTGGTATGGCATTTTTTGACTTTTCATGGGTACTGGGCGGGCATGGTTATGACAATTTTAAAGCAATGTTCGCTAAGCGTCCTTTTTACTTGACAACCAGATGTTAACCAGGTAAAAATGTGTATTTTTTAAATGATATAAAGACACTTAAACAATAACTTTGGCCAATGTATGAACAACAATAAATCGTTAAGTAAGGCAGTAATATTTTAAATTCATGTCTGATCCTAAAGTCTGATCCAATATGATAAATGATGACCGAAAAGTTTCGATAGTGTCCAAATCAACAAGCAACACTACAGTGCCTGATATTATTTCCTCTAATAGTATAAAATCAACATGCTGAAGGATCAATGGCGCAAATTTTGTGGAAAAATAATTATCTACCTTATCTAAATGGGCCCCAATGGGCATGGTATCCAATATTATGAATTGAAATGGGTCTTTGTCTGGAGTTTGGCTTGGGTTCAGGGCTTCGGCTGGGCTGGGCTTGGGCACCCCATGATAGTCTCTTCTTGCGGGAGCAAAATGTGATTTCGACGTGCCCCCCCCCTGACAAAAATCTTGTACGTGCCTGATGCCATCAACCGAAGCAGACTTCGCGCGCGCGAAGCTATCAAAGCAGCGCGGCAGTGCCTATCTCCCGCGCTGACCAATCAGCGCTCAGCATCAGCGACGCCGGCCGAGCCGCGAGCGGTGATTGGCTGAGCGAGTCGTGAACGGAGGACGAGATAGAGGGGGACGGATAGGACGGGACGGAGAACGACCGGCGGGGAGGTGCACTGCGGTGTGTGACAGAGTTCGGAGCGGAGCAGCGGACCCGCGGAGCGCAGAGAGGTAGGCGTCTAGAGGAGCACCCCGGGGATTTCAGATGTCATTTGGGATTGTTGGGTTTGTTTTTCGTTGGTAGGTGACATGTCTTGAAATTAAGTGCTATGTTACGATTGTGTTCGCATTTGGAGACGGAATTTACTACATGCTTTTAAGTGGGAACTTAAGTGCTGGGTGTAAATTTACTTGATTAATTGAGCATTGATATTGCTCGGGGTCAGGAGTGAAGGTTCCTATCTAATTGAGGGCTTCAGCCCCCACACACACACACACTTAGGCTGCACAATTCCCCAGCAGGGACGCTGGAACCTTCCGAAAGTGGGGGGGGGACGGAGGCATTCTGAAGTCGATTCTTTCCATGCAACGCGTAATGTTAAAATCTGAAATGTAAATGGGTTGCGTCCCCCCCCCTCTGCCGCCTCCCCCCCCCCCGGTTCCTGCGTCCTTGCCTCCGTGTCTTGAAATTGATTTTTAGCAGAAGTGTGATGAATGCACTGAGAGGACGTCACTATTCCAGGAGGATATTGAGGTTTAGAGTTGTATGATAATAACCCAACAATCGATGCTTTGGGCAGCCAGTTTGCTGAGTATATTTAGAGAAAAAATCCTGATTTTGTACTCGTTTTGTTGTGTGGTTAAATACAATTACGTAATTTCACTGTAAGTTCCGAAAACTGGTATGCAGAAAATGACAAATTATTCCAGCTGTGCCACTTAAAAACATCACAGATGGTTGAAAAGCTCCTAAAACGAAAAGTGGAAAATATAAATTGTATGGCGTTTTTCGCAAGAAGTTTGTTTTCGCATGGTACCCGAATTTCCTTTGAATGACTTAGCTCGATTGCTCGTGACGTCGTTTCGATGGCAAGTGACGTGGCAAAAAAGTTTATTTGGGTGTGTCCTTTTACTCATATTTGTGAAATCAGGACACTGCAGCCCCCTCCCAACTTGGACGATATTTCGGGTCAAATCTGGGGGAAATCTGTATTTAATGTATTTTGATGGTACTTTAAGCGATTTTTTCTAGCTCAGCTCCCCTCCCAATTTTTTTTGGAGAAGCTCGGGATTCAACCGCAACTTAAACCGATGTTTTATTGTGTATTGATTTGTAACTACCATGTTTCCGTCCTATCTTGCATAAAAAGGGATCACGAGATTAGGCATCAAACATCAAAGGGATCAAACTATCGTCCCATCAGTCTGACATGCATATGTGGCAAAATCATGGGAAAAAATACAAACAGCTGATGCAACACCTCCTCAAACAAGTCAACTTCAGCATGGTTTCATCTCTGGAAGATCATGTCTAACCAATCTCCTAACCACCTTGGAAGATTGCAGCAACAACATGGATGAAAATGTTCGAACTGACATTGTATACCTGAGCTTTGCCAAAGCGTTTGACACCGTTCAGCACGCTAGACTTCGTCGCAAGTTACAGCGCTCGGGAATAGGTGGGCACCTGTTAGCTTGGCTGGGAGATTTCCTGCATGAAAGAAAACAAAGAGTCATTGTCAATGGAGTATAATCAGAGTGGACAAAAGTTTTAAGTGGTGTTCCACAGGGATCTGTGCTTGGCCCTACACTGCTCCTGATATTCCTTAACGATCTACCTGACAAAATATCTAGTTAAGTGCAAGCCTTCGCAGACGTAGCGACATCTACCGGGCATATCAAATCGGAATCATGGATGTTTGAGATGCATAAATACGATAGCAACATCTAACCGAGCATAATTCAAATCGGATCTAGAGAGCTGCTATATACATAGCAACATTCTACCGGCATCATATCAAATCGGAATCTTGGATGCGAGATGCTACAGACGATAGCAAACATCTACCGGCATATCAAATCGGATCTGGATGTGAGATGCTATATACGATAGCAACATCTACCGGCATATCAAATCGGATCTGGATGCGAGATGCTACAAGAAGATCTGCAAGAGGTTGAACAGTGGTGTTTTATCTGGAAGCTGAAGTATAATACGTCAAAGTGTCCAACTCTGTGGATAGGAGCAAGCATCACGTAACAAAACAGACTGATATATGAACTTGGTGAAAAGTGTCTGAAGAATACTGGTGAGCAAAGGGATATCTGGGTGTTTAAGTAGACTCATCAATATAATTTGAAAAACACATCAACAAGTGCATACAAAGAGCCTACGCAAGTTTGGGAATCATGAGATTGAGAAGAACCTTTGAAAAAATTGTCCAGATTTGTTCATCCTGTTTTGCAAGAAATCCTTTTTTACGTCTGTCCTCGTTTGGAATTTTGCCCCCGAGCATGGTCACCCTACAAAAAAGGCAGAATACAGAAGATTGAAAGAGTTCAGAGGGTAGTTACCCGAGGAGTAGTTGGAATGACTGGATAGAAATATCAAGAAAGACTCAGGAAGCTGAAGCTCAACATCACTTGAAGAAAGAAGAGAGCGAGGAAACGAGACCGAAGTCCACACAATTATCCACCACCTGCACGCATTATATTCGGCTCACTTGTTACAAATTAGGAATGACAGAACCACCCGGGACTACCTCAAACTGTACAAGCCTCGTCGTCATCGAACACTGTAGAGGGACATTTTTATCACGGAGAGTTATAAACAAATGGAATCTGTTGAGTAGAGAAATACAAATTCAGGAACATCAAACCAATTTAAAACAAGATACGATAAACATAGATGAACTAACAAACAAGAAACAATATAAATTAAACATCAAGTTTTGATTAGAAACGTGTACCATGATATGGGCTGCAACATAGACTGCGAAGTCTCCACGTCCACACTGTGCCCATAACAATCCCTATTCCTTATTCCTATCTGGCTTGACGTGAATTAGTAAATATACAATCAGTAAATCTTCGTATACGGATGTCATTTACCCGTGGTAGTTGCGGCGTCTGTAGGCCCCAATCATCTTCAGAATCAGTCAATAGTTGTAATGATATCAAACGCTACTTTGAGCATAATTGGTAAAAGAAGTGTATACAACTTTAACCTTATGCTCATATCATGAATAAATATTAAAATAAAATGCAAAATATATTTTCAGCCGTGGGCCTTCTTCAGTGGATCATGGTGTTACAACAGCGTCCACTGAAGAAGGCCCAAGGCTGAAAATATATTCAGGATTTTATTTTGATATTTATACATAATATGAGCATGAGGTTAAACTTTAATATCCTTCAGAAAAATCGTGTTTCTTTTAGAGCCCCAACAACGCGGCGTGATATTGATTCGCGGCGCGAAGTTGATTTTTTGCGTATGCTGAGGTCTGGTCTGATGGATGTTACCAAGTGCATATAAAGCAGTTCAAGGAAGTTAAGATTTTTG
Source organism: Semibalanus balanoides (assembly GCA_014673585.1). Classification (NCBI taxonomy): domain Eukaryota; kingdom Metazoa; phylum Arthropoda; class Thecostraca; order Balanomorpha; family Balanidae; genus Semibalanus; species Semibalanus balanoides. The sequence goes on from VOPJ01015319.1 coordinate 45,829, forward strand.
CCCCCTTCACCAAAGGACTAATTAGTATTAGTTTTGAAAACGGGGCTTTGCCTCTCCTCAGACCTTTTCTTCTTTGTCGCCGGCCCTCGAGTCTTCGACGCGCATGTTAACTGTTGTTCTGATACCCCTAGCTTCGTTATAATATCTAGTTATAATACCCTCGGTCACCAGCTGCAAAACCAATCTCCTGACCCCCCCCCCCCCCCCCGGTGCCTTGCAGGCGACACTCATGCTTGATTCTCTAAATAAACTGTCTTCGCACCGGCAGGTTCGAAAACTCGTGCCGAGATATGTCTTCATCCAGGGCAAACGAGAGTGATCTGATTACCAGATAACAGTGTTATGCTGTCCTTTGTCTCTGCTTCTCCACTTTATGAGGGCATATTCTCAGAGCAACCAAGGCAACCCAATACCTACAAAACAAATATTGATAATCCAATCCAGCCGACTCTCAGCAACCAGTCAACTAAAGTGGTCCGTCCACTGCGCACACACGCCAAATCGCCTAATCGACGAATTTCAGTACTAGCCGACTGCGCGCCGGCTACGCGCTGACTACGCGCCTAACGAAGGAATTATACACCGAATGTGAGACGCCATGACTGACGAAAAGTGCATTAAAATGCGAAAG
>VOPJ01015320.1:0-18519 GCA_014673585.1 Semibalanus balanoides
GTCTTCTGGGAGGTCACCCTGCAGACCTGCAGTGGCCGGGTCACTCAGCTGGTAAGCCAGTCTTTTGGGAGGTCACTCTGCAGACCTGCAGTGGGAGGGTCACCCAGCTGGTAAGCTGGTCCTCTCGTTATAGCACACTGTGGCCGCTCGGTACTAACTGAGGTGGCGTGGTAACTGAGTCCTGCCCAGTAGCCGCACATAACACATCACGGCCACCGTGAGGCGAGATCGCCTGCTTTATCTCCGATTTCCACCTCTGATTTGCCGATATATTGGAGATAAGCTATCACTACGAGCAGGTACAAGACTTGACCACAAAGCGGTTCGCAATCTCCGGCTAGCGAACGTCTCACCGAAGTACAGTGCCACTCCAAAGGTAGACGTGACGCTGTATCCTGTGGCCCGGGCAGGTTCTGGCCAGCCACGAGATGGAGGCAAACACGAACCAGTACGAGGAGAAGGAGCTCACCACCGCGCTGAAGAAGAACATCGCTCTGAGACGGTAAGGAAGAGAGTCCTGGTGACCTGAGCGCTGGTGGTGACATATTGCACCCCCTATATTCCTACTAGCTGAACGGAGCTGAACACCCAGGCCAGCATGGTCATGGGTTCTCATAAGTACTTAGCGACAGCTGGTGCTCTCGACTTTTGGCTTCAGGGTCTTGGCCTGCCTCACGCTGGTAGTACTGCTGGGAGGAGATCATGACACGGTCGAAGGGTCACTTATGGTACATTTAGTCAGTGAGCTGAATGGTATGTAAGTGGTCTACTATCATTTCCGTGAGATAGTGTAGAATTATCAGCTGCAGCGACCGCAATCAATATCCACTTATAACACACTCAGTTACACGTAATATTGGTGGAAAGCCTATCCCCATTCCGACTGCAATTTAATCAACCTGGCCACAGGCTAACTTTTTTAACATCAATTTAACAATTCAACCAACCACCCAATAACCCACCTCTAAGCTCCCCCGGTAACTCGTGTCTGTCTGCACCGATCGCCAGGTACAAGGACGCGTGGACGGTGGCGCAGGCGCTGGACAAACCAGAGGAGTGGCGCCACCTGGGCGAGGCCTGCATGAAGGACCTGCAGATCGACATGGCCATGCGCGTCTATAAGCAGATGGGCGACGTCGGCATGCTCTGGTCCCTGGAGACCATCCGAGACATCGAGGACATCAAGCTGCTGGCCGGCTATGTGGCGATGTTCCTGGGGAACTTCGACCAGGCACAGGTGAGAGGCGCCGGCGGTACGGTCAGGTGGTGTGGGAGACTGGCGCGGGCGGTCCCCTGTGCGGTGATCTGGTGTGGACATTGGGCAATGATCAAGCGAGCGTACAGCTAGAATGGTTGCTTAGTTAGTGTTCCGCTCTAAGAATGCGTATGTTGGCGTGCAGCATGGGTGATTGCATATTTATATGGATAATGAGAGTGATATAATTTACTTTGCTTTTACCCTTAATATCGTCGACTTTTATTCGGTACCCGGGTGATCAATGAAGTTCATTGTGCATCGTTTAAATTATTGTTTTTCATAAGTTACCAAAAACAAATCATGCAAATCCGTGTCATGTTGTCCCCAAGACGTGCAACTGTAAACGTTTGTCATGGACTGCCTAGTGCTCATAGGAGATACTCTTCCTCATGCATCACTATCGAGCTGTCGGTGGCTCAACGTCAGCCCGTGGCGCTCTTCGCCAACGTTTTCCCTGATTTGGGTAACTGTCGTCAGACGTTCTTTTCTCGATATGTCGGTTACGAACAGGTTGGCGGCGCTGGAGATGCGCAGGGACCTGCTGCAGTGGGAGATGGCGCTCCAGCTGGCCAACAAGCTGGCACCCGAACAGATCCCGGACATATCGCGCGAGTACGCCCATCAGCTCGAGTTCACGTGAGTACGGGAGATCGGAGGTGGGGAAAAACGGGAACTTGTGACATGGGTACGATTTTTTGGAAGTCGTTTATTGAGACAACAGATCTTTCGAAAGCTTCCGAGACCTTGAAAGCTGTTTAGTTGTTCATTCTCATCCTGTTTGACATCACGGCGGGCCTCGAGATTGATATATTTTTTAGTAAATATCACCATAACATCATGTGACCATAACAATCGGCATACCAAACGTGTGGTGATTTATATAGCATGGATGTAAAGCATGTTTATCATAGTGCAGCAAATTTGCAGTAATATTTGCACATGCCTTGAAAACACTATCAGCAGCAGTTGTAACTGGATGTTACTGGTTCTTACCAATGAGGCGTGTAACTGTACGTGTAAAAGGGTACTACGCAGCGCTCGTTACAGTGCGGTCGATGTTTCGAAAGGTCATCGTCATTTGACAGCTGAGTGGCCAAACTGCGTCATTTGAAGGATGCTCACATTCAATAACCGAACGGTCGCAAAACGCGCCATGCTGAAATCGATGCCGTCGACAGCCCAGCGGTGGCCACTGGTCTTCGTTATATAATGCATCCATCGTTTAGCGAATAGCGAACCGATTTCATACAGTTGAGTTACATAAGTACAGGATTTGTGTTCGACTCTCCACATGCGCTGTCTACCTCGCCACCTCGCGGCGTGGGCGGGGGTCGACAAGCGCCTTGCCTGACACGGCATTGCTATCTTCTGTTCTGACGCTTGATCTACATTGCTCTGGTGCCTGTTTGATCGCCGCCCTGACCTGTTGTGCTGTTGTGTTCCAGCGGTGACGCAGGCGCTGCTTGTTTGACCCCCGTCCTGACCTGTTGTGCTGTTGTGTTCCAGCGGGGACTATCAGCAGGCGCTGCTTGTTTGACCCCGTCCTGGCCTGTTGCGCTGTTGTGTTCCAGCGGGGACTACCAGCAGGCGCTGCTTGTTTGATCCCCGTCCTGACCTGTTGTGCTGTTGTGTTCCAGCGGGACTACCAAGCAGGTGCTGTTGTTTGATCGCGTCCTGACCCTGTGTTTGCTGTGTGTCCAGCGGACTATCCTACAGGACGCTGCAGAACTATACGCGGACCAGGAGCCTGCATGCGAGGACAGCCTCTGAGGAAGGTCACAATCCGCAGTGTACCGCGGCGGCATCGCCATGTTAGGTTCCCGTATTATGCCTCCGGTACCTGTCAGCAGGACAGCGGCCTGTTGTCGAACAGAGCTCCGCGCTCCCGGCCAGCCGCCAGGTGCGCTAGGGAACGACGCAGCTAATAGAGGTAGTTTATAGTGACTTACCCGCCCTTGAAACTGGGGTCCTTCATCTGAACAACTAACGTTGACGGGAGGGGCCGTTAAATCCTACTATCCTTCCGAACCAAATGATTGCAGGAAACCGCAAAGGCGGTATTATAGTCGAAAGCACTTAAAATGAAGTATAAACAAATGTATAAGTAACACATTCGAGGAATAAAATCATACACTCGTGGCCGTTTTGTCTTATTTCACTTGTGTGGTAATGTTCTTGTCAATACTAGTTTTTTGAGATTGGATATGGGTCAAACATTGCAAAAATTACGATTGTCCATGGTGTAGCCCTTGGGATTACATCTTTATATAAAGTTTTGGTATTGCATTTTGCTGAAATATGGTCTTTGTAGCGGTCTGTTTAATTTAGCTATTTTCCGTGTACAAACTACCGTGTTGTAGCGGTGTACGTCACTTAATTCGGTTATCAAAAAAAATGGACGCAATTGCTATCGTTTTTGCACAGAAAGACGTAACATTTGAGAATACAAAATGGTAGCCCGAAATTCACCTTGATAGCGATAACCGTTTTTATATTATTTGAAAAAGTTCGTAAAGGGGTCGTTAAAACGACTCTCATCAGTAATACCAGGGTTAAGGAACCTCACCCGGTACTAGGGTTCAATCCGCTGCGTTCTTGATCAGGTACACTCTGAATGCGGTTGACATCGAACGTGAACATTTTTGCAGAGATTGCTGAAGGCTGTCATGCCCTTCGCGGTTCTGCCTGCGGTTCGGCGGTCACGCAGTGGTTAGTATGCGGAGTGGTAAACTAAAGTGGGGATGGGCGAAATGCAGACTCACACGGCTGCGGTTGCGGCCGTTCGGCACGGTGTACTGAAGCAACCGCCAGAATCGCAAGGAAGAAATGTCACGTAAGTGGCGCGCGCGCTTCAGTGTTCAATGAGACGCCTGCCTATTGTGAACGCAGAGGGAAGGGGCGAGGCTGGGCTAAGAGCCTGCTGGAAACCGCCGAACCGCAGGTGGTCGGAAGCAGGCCTCTGGATGTGCTCTAATATTCATTTTTGCCACTGCCTACTTAACCAGAAAATGTAGCCAAAGCAAAAAAAATAAGATTCACAAGATAACCAACCGACAAACTGAATTTTCCTAGAATCCACAGGATCCCACGATTTATATTCTATTATAGATCCAAATCTAATAAGAATCTCACGAAAAATAATTTATAGTATCACAAGATCACAGATTCCAGCGCAAAATGTCCTGCAGGATCAGAAATCCACAAATCTAAAGATCTTAGATACTAGCAGATACCTGGAACTCCGGATTTTTATCTTGGCACATGTCTGATCAAACCACATGTAAATCTTACACCATGACATTGAGTGTGGAGTCTTAACACCGCCGCGGCGTAGGGTCTCTCTCGCACGAACGCGCGCGTAGGGGGGGTAAATATTCCCACCCTCTATCTTTCTCGAACCAATTAACCGCAGCGAGAAAGCGCAAACGGCGATCGAAAAGCCTTAATGAAACGAATCGGAATGCATACCATAGAATTTTTCAAATAGAGTCAAATGTTAAGGTACAACAGGTCAGGTCATATGACAAGTTCGAAGTTAATTGATGTTAATGGTCATCACTTTCAATTAAAATCTTTGATTAAGACCATACACATAAAGCTCTCACACAGTTAATACAATCTCTGCACTTAAGTAAAAAGTGAAATTGCATGCAAATGTCAAGTCAACGGTCAGGTCACAAAAGTTCACTTCACAAGAGGTCAATATAAAAGCCTGATGACATCTATGTTTTAGGGTCATTTGCACGTACGAACGATAGAAACAGTCATTTTCCAACTGACCCCGTCAAGGGATCAGGTCATCTAAGGTCAAAACTGAAAACTGACTAATATGAAAACAATGCATGTTCTAAGGTAAGTTTTGTCTCAATAACACAAAAATGACATTTGATATGATCTGTATCAGTCAAAAAACCAAAAAACGTTATTTTGAAAAATGACGTCATCCACTTATGCTTGAGAGCAAAAATCAGTCACTGAAAAACGAACAATACTTTGAAAAGTTGTCTGGTAATCATTACACCGTTGTTTCTCAATATATGTTCCGGTTTTTTAGATATCCTTGAAATTTTAATCTTTGGAAATAATTTCTGACAAATTATTTTTGAGATTTGGGGGCCAAAAACCCAAAATTTGGAAATCCAAGCCATACTTGTAGAGAATTAAATTTCCTTCTTATCATTTTGTGATTTCGCGTATTTGCTTCAAAGCATGTTTCCACGATGCATCAAACATTTATCGTTATTCAACCCAAAATGGCATGACATGACGTCATCAAAACGTCATTATCTCCAAAAGTTCTGATTTTTTTTTTTAGGAAGACGTCAAATTGATGCTGCATAAGGTACTGAAACTTGACGTCGTTATCTGTTATAGTTTTCAAGTTATTGCGGAAATCCGGGAGGGGGTAATTTTACCGCCCTCACACCTACGCGCGCGCGGTTAAAGCATCGAAATACACTGAATTTTATATTTACCACACAATAAGTGGAAATAGCTTAAGAGAGATCTACCCAGATCCCAAAACCTAATCTTTCCAGGTCACGATCCACAGGATCCCAAATTCTTGGTTATCCAGATCCAAGACTCCTATAGGATCCCACAGAAAAATGAAATGATTCCAAGATCCATAGAGTCAAACCGACAAAATGATTATCAGGAATAATTTTGGATCTAGGGATCCTGATCTTGGATCTTTTTCGGATCTGGCACATCGTCTGCCCACTAATAACGGTAGTTATTTTTCAGCCCAGCGGAAATGTTAAATTATGAATATATTTGCCTGATGTAAAAAAGAAGGGTGAGTATTGATTAACGTGACACAAGTCCGGTCTCAGTAACACGAATATCTGTACATTTCCACTGAACCGCCTGCAATTCGAGCGCTGATGGTTTGACAGGTGACTCAGCGTAGCTAGTTACCGAGCTGCCATTGTAGTGCCCACGCGGACCTGGGGACCAGGTGGGCAGGTGTGGGTGGTGGGTCCGACTCTGTTGTCAGTCCGGCGTTGTCGAGTTTATCGGTTTCAGCCGCCCCTCACGCCCACACACAGCCTTGGGTACATAATCACAGTGATGTATGTGCATTTACGGTCATTATAGTCCTGTTAAAGAAAAAGTCACCTCCAACTAGTTGAACTGAGAACATTATTTTGTAGCCGTGTTGAAAAAACCCTAACTGGAAGTTCTGGCGGCAGGTTAAAAGGGCAAGCCCAGCTCAGCCCCCGGAAAATTAAATAATTTTTGAATTTGTGTCCTGAAGGAATGTGGGCCATAAATAAGGAAATAGTTTCAAGAATTGTGGCTCACACCTGAGCAGAGACTAAATACGGTAATCTTACGCGACTACTTCGAATGTTATGATCGTGATGAAGTATCTGGGGGAGGGCGATGATGTTGGATGAGTATGAGGAATGTTGTATTTGAGATCTGGGCCAGATATATGAGTGGGATATATGAGTCACTAGTTTTGGAATTTGCTTTTGACTTATTGCATATGATCCTGGGTGTTGTAATTGTGTGATGATGCGGTACATATAAGTAGTGTAGTTTATATGATAAGGCTTGCCGAATTTGTTTTTTATTTCTGGACGAGTACTGATTGGTGCTGACGTCCACGTTTGAACGTTTTGAGGCTGACCACGTACGCATGATAGTTTTGATTAAATGATTAATGTACGCCCTCTGTCTCTACATCTGTCGCAAATGTATGGCTATTTTGACATTATCGAAAATGAATTTTTCAAAACATAGTCAAATAGTGTTTGAAAAACAAACAATCCAAGTTAGGAACTATTTCCTGACCGGGGAGTGGCGCAAGCGCGAGTTGGCAGATATTGATATGCAGATCATTGGGTGGATAAAGGCGCAGGTGAATTAATCGACGAGAAAAATCCAATTGGGAATAGAAGTTTTAAAACGTTTAAAGGCTTTAAATGACGAGTTTTCATCGTATTGTGTAAATTTATTTCGGTCTCGTGATTCAATTTTTCGCAATTAAGGCTGTCCAACTGTTTATATTTTCCTTGCAATTAAATAAGTGGATTCTCTGTGATAGAAAATTTATGAGAAGCTGATATGTTACTGGACTAGAAGAGTAAGGTGAGTTTAACAAATCTGATTTTGTCCATAGTCTGGCTTATTAACAGATCCGCCGCTATTTTCTCAAAACGGCTATCTACATTTCCACTTAGTGTCGCTGTGGCATGTCAGGGTGTAACTCCACCATAACTATACACCGTTTGTCCAGCAACATACTCAATTTGGTAGTCCACATGCACGCTCACATCGGACACCTAACGATTTTCCATATTACTCATTCTGCCGGTTGGTATAAAACTACAAGTAGTGGTATACACGTTTATTTTACTTAGCCACACACGCAGAGAAACATTCATTTTGATTGAGTGTTTTGTTGAGTACAGAATGACATGTCAATAGTCCAATGCTAGTAAGAAAATAAGCAATGTTGTTAGGTAATGTAAATTTGCTTGATTATGTGATGGAATTTTGGACACTAATGATTACAAAACTAACAACAGAACAATGCCATTTGTCCGAGAAGCTCATGTTAAACTGCCGGTGCGTAATAAGTCCAGCATCGTACAACAAACCAATCGATCGATGTGGCATTCCCACCGATAGCACTTCATATCAGTGGACCATAGAACGTTGTGTTCGTCTACTCACTTTTCCGGCTGCATTTGTGACACACAATGCAACATTTGTGTTTCGAGCAAGCAATCTGCGTCGGGTAATATCCATAAATACAATCATACATTGGGACTTATGCCGAAGCTCATAACAAAACAGCGAGCAAAACAGAGAGCCCTACATGCCAATACAACCATGGCACTAGAACAATAATAAAACTGGATACGCCAGATCGCACTGGCCGTACCCCAAGCTGCCTATCGCAACATACGTGCAGTCACTTGAGTGCAGCAGCCTGAAAAGCGGCTTCCATGATGTGCATGAGATAACAACAACGTATTATGAGTGGAAACCTTCCACGGCGCTCGACAACCGAGCGCGCTTGTTTCATGAAGCATAATCGACGGAGTTGTATGCACGACGACTCCTACTAAATCATCTCACACATTGTATTGTGTAGCACAAGCCTGATCCTCTAGCGTCCTCCGACCACTATCATGCTCGCCTTCCCATCCGACATCATCCGTCAGCCAGGCGGCCTGACGTTTACCGGCCGCCGGGCAGGAACGCGTCCAGCGCCGGCAGCTCGAACTTGGGAAGTCGGGCTGAACAGCAGGCCATGCGCCCGGGAAGTAGCGGTTCATGTTGTTGAAGACGTTGACGAAGCCGTCGCGGTCGGTGGGGCAGCGACTGTAGAGCTGGGCGCAGCGCTCGCGAGATTCAGTCATGCCGCCCATCATCAGCGCGTGGCTGTACGGGTAGAATGAGAACGGACGCGCCATGTTGTCCATAGCGCTGGAACACGGGGGCGGCGTGAAGTCAGGTCAGGTATCTGCGCGGCAATGAGTGGTGGTTTTGATGATGGGTGGTTTTGACGTTGATAGTTAAGGAACCTCAATCGCGATCGTTCCCATTGTTTCCCATTTCCATAACCTCGGTTATGGGAACAATACTTCAACATTTAACCAGTACCTTATCGTATGTGTAGTTTTTGGTTTGCGTTATCCTGACATCGAGGCCATTCCCCAAGTGAATTCCAGGGCTCCAGGCGTTCTTTGGTATTGTCCCGATCTCGCCTCTGACGGATCGCGGCTTACCTGAGGACGCTGTTGACCGTCTTGTGTGAAGCGCTTCTGTCTGTGACGCGGCTCGCTGGCTGTGTCGGCCGGCTGGGGGTCCAGCACTGCGGTGCCAGCGGCGCCGGCGGCCGGGCGGGCCGACCGGGCCGACCGGCGCCCTTCTTCGCTGACCCCGCCGCCGCTCCGACCGGCCGACCGATGCCGCCGAGTTGAACACGCTGAAGGGCCTCTGCTGACCTGGCCGGGGTACGCCGGGCTGCTGCGGCGGCGCTGGCGGCCGCACCCCGCCGCCCAGGCCGCCCAAGCCGCCCAAGCCGCCCAGGCCGCCCAGGCCGCCCGTGGTGGGCGGCGCCGGCGGGCCGATCACGCCCGGCGCCGGGGTCGAGGGCGGCGAGGGTTCCAGCACGCCAGCGACGGCGGAGCAGAGCATGCGCGGCACGCACTCCAGGCGGTCCATGTTGCTCAGCCGCTGCACCAGCGATGCTGCCTGCGTCACCGTCGCGTCACTGAAACACGGACCGGCCGGGTCAGGTCGAGTCACTGAAACACGGGCCGGCCGGGTCAGGTCGAGTCACTGAAACACGGGCCGGGTTTCAGTCGAGTCACTGGAGAACACGGACCGGCGGGTCAACTGAAACACGGACCGGCCGAATCAGGTCGGGGGGGGGGGGGGGGGGGGGGATCACTGAAACCACGGGCCGGCCGGGTCAGTCGAGTCACTGAAACACGGACCGCCGGGTCAGGTCGAGTCATGAAAACACGGCCGGCCGGTCAGGGTCGAGTCACTGAAACCGAACCGGCCGGTCAGGTTCGAAGTCACTGGAAACACGGGGCCGTCCGGGGTCAGGGTCGAGTCACTGAAACATTCACTTGCCGGGTCAGGTCGCGTCACTGAAACACGGGCGGCCGGGTCAGGTCGAGTCACTGAAACACGGGGCAGGGTCAGGTCGAGTCACGAAAATACGGACCGGCCGAAGCCGAGTCGGTCTCCGAGTCACTGAACACGGGACCGACCGGGTCAGGTCGAGTCACTGAAACACGGGCTGGCCGGGCAGGTCGGTCACTGAAACACGAGCCGGCCGGGGTCAAGGTCAAGTTCACTGAAACACCGGCCGGCGGGTCAGGTCGAGTTCACTGAAAAACACGGACCGGGCGGGTCAGGTCGAGTCACTGAAACACGGACCGGCCGGGTCAGGTCGAGTCACTGAAACACCGGTCAGGTCAGGTCGAGTCACTGAAACACGGACCGGCCGGGGTCAGGTCGAAGTAACTGAAACATCGACCGCCGGGTTCAGGTCGATTCACTGAAACACGGACCTGCCGGGTCAGGTCGGTCACTGAAACACGGACCGGCCGGGTTCAGGTTCGAGTCACTGAAACACCGGCCAGCGTTCAGGGTCGAGTCACTGAAAACACGGACCGGCCGGGTCAGGTCGAGTCACTGAAACACGGGCCGGCCGGGTCAGGTCGAGTCACTGAAACACGGGCCGGCCGGGTCAGGTCGCGTCACTGAAACACGGGACGGCCGGGTCAGGTCGAGTCACTGAAACACGGGCCAGCTGGGTTAGGTCGAGTCACTGAAACATGGACCGGCCGGGTCAGGTCGATTCACTGAAACATGGGCCAGATCAAGTCACCTTACTACAGCGGAATAACTCAGCTTCAAAACCTACCCATCGGGTGTTGTCGATGAGCGACGCTGGCATCGCATTCTCACAAAGGGCGTGCACTAACGGTGACCGGACTGTCTTGATGGCCGGTGATCCGTGTTGCCGTTTCATCAGATTCGTTTCAATGACACATCCCTGCCTGTGTGGCGGCCATGGGTCGTCAGATGCCACCGAGCTGTGACCTGCAGCGTCCTCTTCATGACAGCTCATGGTCGCTGGTTGACTCACCGGTGGCGCTCATGAACCTCATATCATAACCAGCGAGTTAAATGTCGACACTGACCAGCCAGCAGCCGCCCACTCGCCGCAACGCGCGACCGGACCCCCTCGGGGCTCAGCCGGGACGGCGCGGTGGTAGGTGTGTGTAGGGGGGGGGGGTACTCTGTGTTGGATCCCAGCAGCATGGAGCCTGCAGAGCCCAGAGAGATCAGAGAGCCCAGAGAGCCGAGAGAGCTGAATGACGGCAGGTTTATGAAGCGGTACCTGGGAGCTGGCGTGTGTGTTAGTGTGTGTTGTGGGGGGTTGACGTGTGAGTGACTCCATTGCGGTTTTGTTCCAGAGAGCCGAGAGAGCCGAAGGATGGCAGGTTTATGAAGCGTCCCTGGGAGCGGCGTGTGTGTATATGTGTGTGTGGGGGAGGGGGAGTACTCACTCTGCGTTGGGACCCAGAGAGCCCAGAGAGCCCAGAGAGCCGAAGGACGGCAGGTTTATGAAGCGGCCCTGGGAGCGGCGGGTGTGTGTGTGTGTGGGGAGTACTTACTCTGCGTTGGGTCCAAGAGAGCCCAGAGAGCCCAGAGAGCCGAGAGAGCCGAAGGACGGCAGGTTTATGAAGCGGCCCTGGGAGCGGCGAGTGCGGCTGGTGGTGGTCCTGCCGTTGATCACTGCCGTCCGGAGCCAGTGGCGCGTCTCTGTTGGCAGACACGGGACAACACGGTCAGTTGGAGGTGTTTTAGTATTTTGTGTCATCGGGTACAGTTATGTGTTTTAAAACAAACATAACACATTAGCAGCTTTAGGAGCCATGACCAAAGTGGCCTTCGAATTTCGCCCATTCACATCTTTCGAGTTTCCGAATAAAGCGGAATTATAGTTGACATTTGTTTTGTTCCACCTCCGAAAGATCATGAAGTGTTATTTTTTATCATGGAACTTTGAACATGCTTCTATCCTGGTGATATTCATAGAATATAATAAACAAATATGTAAATAAATCAGAAAGGTGCAAAAGCAAAATAGCTTAAATCAAGGCACCCTGTCTGAAAATAAGGAAACGCGGTTAAACTGCGACCGCCGCCACGGCACAGCTCGCTCTGATGTTAATCAAAGCCAAGCCCACACACACCTCGGCACACACGTCAGTTAAGGTGGGGATTGCAGGACAAAATCTAATAAAGATCAGCAATCGCTTGGAATTGAAGTAAGATTTTTGAAGAAATACAGGCATCGACGCGACCGCTCGCACGGTTGTAGGTCAGTCCCGTATAGTATATATCGTAGTTGTTTCTTGTGATTTATTATAAAGTCAGGAAGTAATGTGTTGGGATGATGCTTTTAAACAAAATGTCTCTCTCTCGGTATGAATTTGACATGAAAGACAAAATGATTAACAGTTTATTCGATTCCGCGTATTGAAAGAAGGCGATGTTGGTTTTCTGAATACATAATAAATAGAGTTCAAATAGAAGTCATATCCATTCTGACATAATAAAATGACAACCAATGCTTCTATCCTGGTGATATTCATAGAATATAGACGTGGTATAGTGGATTTTGTCGTGGAACTTCCAATTTGCGACGTTAAAACATTGACAAGATTCTAGAGAAAGTCATATGATATGACATGAGGTAGGAAATTATTTTTCCTTCAAATAGCCATCTGTCAGCAACATTAAAATACGGTTTATCCCTGGGGATTGTCCAAAGCTTGTCTCAATGTGACGTTTGAGAGCTTCCGCCATTATATGATAAAACCTAAGCGTTCTAGGCAATTATTCGTGTTGATCTTCCATGCTACTGTGCTTTTCCATTTCCATTATTATTTCTGACTTTCGTTGGCAGCTTATTTTCGAGTTGGCTGATGTTGTGACCTCATTGGCTGCGTAAGCAAAAAAAGGCTTATGCAAAGGAAAATATTCACCTTTTATTTTTTAACAACAGTTGATTACGCTTCCGTTAATTGGTATTTAAATTTAAGAATTAAATAAAGTTATTCCCTTATTCAAAGTTATATGTTTGGAAAATTTAACCCTATTCCCTGCGGGCGGCCAGAATTACGTTAACCTGCGGGGGAGATTCTGCCCCCCCCCCCCAACAGAGATCTCGAGAACCGCTCGGCCGATTTCGATGGGGCGAAAACCATTCGATCCTCTTTTTACCCTGAAATTTCTTTTTTGTTCAAAAGTTGGGGCCAGGGGGCCAAAAATACGATTTTTTCAGGTCATTGCGGCTATGTGATTCAACCGATTTGCATGCACAAAACGTTTTTTTTAGCTTCCTTCAGTTGTTTGGCGGACATCCAACCAAGCTCCATTAGCACGTCAGATATATGGTCATTGCGCCGCCTCCCACTAATTACCCGCGCACAACAGTGGATCATCTTCTGGATCCTGTGTATATGCGTGTCACAGCAGGATCCGTACACCGATAGACAGTAGCGCACTATGGAGTATGGGCAACGCTAAAGCCTGCACTATACTGGGTAGAGTGGAGCTGGGGATAACGTGTCGCGCGTGTGCTAGTGTCATGAGGGTGTCGACAGTATCAACGGGAGCCTCAAAGTTGTGCCTATCAATCGTGGCGCCGAGGTCATTAACTGTCTTCGAGTCGTGAAGTTGAGACCCGTTAAATGTTATCGTCAGTGGCGCCACTCCTCTCAGTATGGCAGGCGTACCTATCATGAGTATTTGAGTTTTCTTTTCGTTGATTTTCGATGGTTCGAGATCCCCCCCATCTTACATCCCCCGAATACGCAAAGGATTTTTGATTTTAGTACTTGTCTTTTGATATTTTAAAAAGCAGTACATTTCAAGCTAAAAAATGTGTGTTGCATGACAATCTCTCGATTCACATGACCGCAACAACCTTTAAAACATCTACAATTTTCCGTGTTTTCCCCCGACCCCTCATTTTTTAAGAAGAAAAATATGGGTCACAAAAGTCTTGTCTTGTCATGACAAATCGAGTGGTGTTGGTCCCATCGCAATCGACCGAGAGGCAATCGAGATTGGGGAATCTTCCTACCTGCCCTCCCCCAGCACGTTAACGTAATTATGGCCGCCAGCACGGAATAGGGTTAAGGAAATTAAGGAAGGAAATTTTGAAAAAAATGTTAACGCACGTTTGTGAATGGTGCACGCGGGTATGAAATTATAGCCAGTGCATGTAAGTACGTTCGTATAATATGTATGCGGGGATTATTCAAATATTGTTAGTTTCTTGAGAAGAACATGTTATTCTTGGCACCAAATGTCTATTTTGATTTCAGTTGTATTGACCCAGCTGTCGATGCAAACAAGAATTTTCGTTCCGGTTTTGGTATATTACAAAAAATAGAACACAACAAACACGAATACTCGTAACGAACAGCGTACACATAGTGAATGAATCAGCCAAGCTTCCGCCTTGTCTTGGGTAACCGTTTTTCTTCGTTGGCGACCACTGTGGCGTTGACTTTCTGATTTATCTCACCCCTAACCGGCTCGGGGTTTCCCTTTTCCTTCAAGTAGCTTAGCCTTCTCCCTCCTCGCCGCCGAGCATTTTGTCCTCTCCACACTCTTCTCCAGGCTCTTCTGTGTTTGTTCTCTACTTGTCTCCTTATACCTTCTACATTTGTTGGATTGCGTCCGTGGTATGCTCTACCTTCAGGTGATGTGCACTTCTGGACGGATCTGCAAACTATCCGTCTTCCGGACCGTTTGCAACTTTCGAATTGTCCAGGACCTGACTGTCGACACCATTTTGCTGGTGTTTGCCTCCTCCGCGACCTGCGCCTTGGTGGTGTTCCACGCTCTGTTGTTTTATCTTTCCTTCCTCCTCTACCTGCGCCTTTCTGGCTGCCTCTCGCCACATCGTATATCGACTCTCCTAAAACATTCCCTGTAGGCCCGTAGTTACAGAAATATGATCTCTTCACCCAAGACCCTTCCCTGCCTTCTGTGTAGCCGCAGCCGATCAACGTAGTTTCAGCCCAAATCACCTGCGTGAGATGACCTATCTGTTTTCCAGTAGATGGATCCCGAACAGTCCGGAATACAAGGTCATTCTGTCGGAAGTACGGTAGTTCCGAGTGGAACCACCCACCAATGGCTCCTTTCGTCCAGTCCTTGGGGCTTCCCCAGGTCCAGGCGGCGTTTTGACCGACGTAGAAGCGTTTGACGTTGCGACACTTGTCATGACCTTCCTGGCACTGGTTTGCCCAGCGCTGTGCAATTCTAGCCAACTCGACATCCCATTTGAGATCAGGCATCACTGCTGCTGGCGGTAAGCCTTGCTTGGCGTACTTGCCTGCCTTGACGTCTCGACGAATCTTGTTATGGGCAGCGAGGATCTCCATCGTTCTGGATTTTGACGGACCAGGAAGTATCTTTCTTCCACATTTTCTACCCATGCTGCCTGCTCGGTAGGGGGGTCGGGGGAGTGGGGGGGGGGGAGGCGGCGAGCGCTCTGGGGGGCGGGGTGCGGGGTGTGGACGCCGGGGGGGGGGGGGCGTAACGGCGGGCGAGGGACGGAGGTGGGGGCGGGGCGGGGGCCCCGGGGGGCCGTGGGGGGGAAAGGGCGGAGGGGGGGGGGGGGCCCCGCGCTGAGGGGCGGGCGGGGGGCCCCGGGGGCCCGGGCCGGTGGGGGGGCCGGGGGGGCGGGGGGAGGGGCGGTGGTGGGGGGGGGGGGGGGCCCCCCCGGGGGGGGGGGGGGGTGGGGGTGCGTGTGGGGGGTGGGGGCCCGGGGGGGGGCGCACATGGTGTGCGGCTGGCCGTCGCAGCTGTCCCAGGCGACAGTAGCAGTTTTAAGCGCACAGGTTGGTCCATCGTAAGAGTCTTCCCTCGAACAGGTAAATCGTTACGATCCGTCCTGACGCCAGGCACATTTCTGCGATCCCGTCTAACAACAGGTAATAGTTTAACGATCCTTCCGGATGACAGGCTTATGTTACGAATCCGTCCTGACAACAGGTACATAGTTACGATCCGTCCGGATGACAGGCTTATCGTTACGATCCGTCCTGACGACAGGCACATATCTGCGATCCGCCTTGACAACAGGCACATTGCTACGATCCGTCCTCACAGGTCTTACATTGTACCAATTCCTCCTGCCACTAGTGCCACGGTCATAGTTTCTCCTTTGGCCACTTTTACTGCCGCTGCTTCCCGCGACTTTATACATCGGTTCGCCTAATACATTCCCTGTAGGTCCGTAGTTGCAGAAGTACGATCTCTTCACCCACGAGCCTTCTTTGCCTGCCGTGTATTCCACAGCCAATGAGCCATGGTGTCCTGCCCAAACCACCTGCGTTAGGTGACCGATTTGCTCTTAGTGGCCGGGTCCCGTCCTGAACGAAAGATAAGATCCTTCTGCCGAAAATAAGGGCAACTCCGAGTGGAACCAATCCACCAATGGCTTTGTCCAGTTCCATGGGGCTTCCCCAGGTCCAGGCGGCGTTCTGGCCGACGTAGAAGCGTTTCACGTTGCGACACTTTGTCATGATCTTCCTGGCACTGGTTTGCCCAGCGCTGTGGCGAATTCTAGCCAACTCGACATCCCATTTGAGATTGGGCATCACTGCTGCTGGCGGTAAGCCTTGCTTGGCGTACTTGCCTGCCTTGACGTCTCGACGGAATCCTTGTTATGGGCAGCGAGGATCTCGAAGTCGTTCTTGGATTCTTGATGGATCCCGGAGTCATCTTTCTTCCACATTTTCTACCCATGCTGCCTGCTCGATAGGCGCACATGGTGTGTGGCTGGCCGTCGCAGCTGTCCAGGCGACAGTAAGCAGTTTTAGCGCCAGGTTGGTCATCGTAACGAGTCTTCCTTCGAACAGGTAAATCGTTACGATCCGTCCTGACGCCAGGCACATTTCTGCGATCCGTCCTGACAACAGGTACATAGTTACGATCCTTCCGGATGACAGGCTTATCGTTACGATCCGTCCTGACAACAGGTACATAGTTACGATCCGTCCTGACGGCAGGCACATATCTGCGATCCGCCTTGACAACAGGCACATAGTTGCGATCCGTCCTGACGGCAGGCACATATCTGCGATCCGTCTTGACAACAGGCACATAGTTACGATCCGTCCTAACAACAGGCTTATCGTTACGATCCGTCCTGACAACAGGCACATAGTTGCGATCCGTCCTGACGGCAGGCACATATCTGCGATCCGTCTTGACAACAGGCACATATCTACGATCTGTCTTGACAACAGGCACATAGTTACGATCCGTCCGGACGACAGGCTTATCGTTACGATCCGTACTTACAGGTCGTCTATCGTACCGATTCCTCCTGTCACTAGTGCCACGGCCATAGTTTCTCTTTTGGCCACCTTTACTGCCGCCGCTTCCCGCGACTTCGTACATGGGCTGTCCTAATACATTCCCTGTAGGTCCGTAGTTGCAGAAGTACGATCTCTTCACCCACGAGCCTTCCGTTGCCTGCCGTGTATCCACAGCCAATGAGCCTGGTGTCTGCCCAAACCACCTGGGTGAGGTGACCGATCTGCTTCCCCAGTGGCCGGGTCCCGTCCCTGAACGAAAGATGAGATTCCTTCTGCCGAAAGTAAGGCAACTCCGAGTGGAACCAGCCCACCAATGGCATTCTTTCGTCCAGTTTTTGGGGCTTCCCCAAGTCCAGGCGGCGTTCTGACCGACGTAGAAGCGTTTGACGTTGCGACACTTGTCATGATCTTCCTTGCACTGGTTTGCCCAGCGCTGCGCGATTCTAGCCAACTCAACATCCCATTTGAGATCGGGCATCACTGCTGCTGGCGGCAAGCCTTGCTTGGCGTACTTGCCTGCCTTGACGTCTCGACGAATCTGGTTGTGGCCGGCGAGGATCTCAAGTCGTTCTTGGATTCTGAAGGAGCCAGGAGTAATCTTTCTTCCGCAGCTTCTACCCATGGTGCCTGCTCGGTAGGCGCACATGGTGTGCGGCTGGCCGTCGCAACTTTCCACACGACAGTAATCTGGTCTCTAGTGCCGAAGCAGTGGTCTATCAGTAACGTGTCTTCCTTGGCAACAGGAGAAGGCAGAGGATCTGCATGCCGGACGCCGACCCCATGGCTGCAGGTGCTGCGGACAGTCGGTGTGGACGCTGGCCACAGTCTGCGGCCGTTTATACCGGGCCGCCTCCTTTTTGTGACACGTTCGCGGTACGCCGGAGTCTGACGTGACACATGGGGTCACGGCGGTGCCGGATCTCCGTGACGTTACAGGGGCGCTGAGGACGTCAGTATGCGTCAGCCGAGTCACAGACAGTGTTGCAGGGTGTTGTGTCTGCCATGTCACTGGAATGTGGCGGTACAGCCGCAGCGGTGGAGCGACTGTTGCAGGATGTTCATCTCTGGATGTAGCTGGATGATTATCGCTTTGTTATTATATTTGGGAGGAAGATTATCAGCGTATTGTTACTTAGCTAGGCACAGTTCTATTTCATGATGTTTTCCTAAAATCTGCATGGAACTGGAGACCAAACAAATTCAGCCATGAGGAATTACAAACCAGTTTGTAGTAAATGCCCGTGCTTCTCAGCTGTCTTTATAATTTGATAGATATCTTCGATTGTAGTTTCTGGAGACTCGGAAGATGTTCTCTAAGGATAGGTAACTTCCCTCGATTATGACGCGACTCTTTCCCTGCAGCGC
>VOPJ01015321.1:0-19733 GCA_014673585.1 Semibalanus balanoides
ACATTGAATAAAAGGGTGTCCAAATTAGCAGTAGCCTTATGCACCCAAAGACTGCTTAGATAATAAAAACGATACGTAGTGGTCGCGACCTCCAATCTTTAACACAATCATTATGGCTAATTTATTTGTAACATTTGGAGTTTTGCATATTATTTCTATGGCTGTATATAATACAACGGTTTGACTTCTCAATACAAAGATACATTTTTCCCAAAACACTAATAATAAACAATAGAAAAAAGTGGAATTAAATATTTATGATTAATTTATGCACCTAACGGCGACTTATTTAGTGCAGCGATTTGTTTCAAGGGACATGGACCAATGTCCAAAAAGCAGTTGGTTAACCAATTGAAAACAGATGCGCCAGATATGACGCGTTGCCATTACCGGAGAGAAAACGCCGAACATGAACTGCGAAAGAAGCCTTGGTCACCGGCATACATGTAACGGCTTTTTAATTGTCACAAACTTCTAACTTTGAAGAAGGGAATAATGCTTTTTTAATCCTAAATTTAGACAACATCATTGTTATGCCATGACGGTAGCCTCATAAAATGATGCTAACAAATCAAAATGTCATTGCTTCCCTTTAAGGCGACACAAACAAGCCGAGCCGATCCGACAACATTCGCTGCGCCCGGGACGGGCAACATCACGTGACACGATTCCGGACCGACCAATCAGGAAAGGACACGATAATATGACCATACCCAGAAAGCGTGACAAAATGAGTAACTCAGGCCAACACAATTAACATCTTACTACTGATCAGAATTATAATCAAACGGCAGATGCACACCCGTGTGATAAGTGATGCGATATATTGTCGCATCGAAAGTCCATTAGAGGACGATACGAATTATCTGTATTGTTTATCATTTATATTGTTTTACTTATTTTTATATTACAAAATAATGTCATAAGTGTATTCTATAGGGCAGGTGCTTTTAAAATGACGCCCATAACAGTTTGCATACATTTGGAGAAAATCGTAATTCGCAAGCTTGCTGGGAAAATGGACGTCATTTACTATATGCCTTACCTGTTGACCCTAAGGAATTGCAATTGTACCTACGTGGATTTTTGCATGCAAGTTACTATTTGAAATTGAAGCCAACTTTATGTGCAATTTAACAAAAATCTGAAAACAGGGCAAACATAGTTTGGATCTTGACCATCATTCCAAGGTCAAATCNAAATGAGTAACTCAGGCCAACACAATTAACATCTTACTACTGATCAGAATTATAATCAAATAGTAGATGCACACCCGCGTGATAAGTGATGAGATTTATTGTCGCATCGAAAGTCCATTAGAGGACGATACGAATTATTTATATTGTTTATCATATATATTGTTTTACTTATTATTATATTACAAAATAATGTCATAAGTGTAATCTATAGGGCAGGCGCTTTTAAATGACGCCCATATTGCATACATTTGGAGAAAATCGTAATTCGTAAACTTGCTGGGAAAATGACGTCATTATATATGCCCCCTGTTGAACCCTAAGGAGTTACACTTACCACGTGGAATTTGCATGCGAGTTACTAATTGAATGAGCCAACTATGTGCAAATTTAAACAAAATCGAAACGGGCAAACATCGTTGTGATCTTGACATCACTTCAAGGTTCATCTAAATAAAATTGTCAATTTTGGCTTAAAGGTGGGTAAATCATCTTGTCATCATATTCGTTGTTTTTCTTCCTCATCTCTCATAATGATATAGATTGTTTTATCTCTTAATATGTCTTTTCATCTTGGAGATATAATGACAAACGTAGTGGGATGTTTATCTTGACCTGAAGTTTTACTGTTGACCTGTATCTTGTGACCCCGTAACCTGACGACCATATAAATTCGAGAAACGAAATCAGCGCCCAAGATAACCCTATACACCACTTTAAAGCGAAATCGGAGGGTGTGTGGTTACCATGCCTTGGTGATCTGTCCTGGAATTGCCCATATCCAATAAGCCAAGCGAACCATAAGGGAATAATATTATAACATATTATGTTCTCAGCTAGTTACCAGTTTTCAGCTGCCCCAGCTCCCATTGCTTTATACGTACCGGTGAGACACAATGTGCACAAAAACGTGCATTTTTGGCGACCTTAACCCGCGCTTGACCGGGGTCTTATCCGAACACCATTGACCGGGGGAGGGGGCAAATATTGGCCTCACTCGTTATCTCCGAAACCAATGATCATGGCGAGATGCGCAAGGCGGTGTTCGAAAACTATTATTAGGACGCATTTAAAGCATACTCGAAATGTGTGAATTGAGGTCACATATCAGGTCAATGTCGTGTCAAAGGTACAAATAGAAACATTTCAGTTTGTGGACCATACTTTCCATCCAGAGCCCTTGATTGCGACCATGATCCCCCAAAAAGTGCTCCCAAAAATATGATACACATCCTGCATGAACAAAAAGGCGATTTTTGACTTTTGGTGATTTTTGAGATCATGGTCAAGGTCAGGTCACTAAAGGTCACTATCCGAAGAAAAAAAAAATACATGCGACACATGTCTTATGGGCTGCTTTATACGTATAAATTGATAGTGATAATCAATGTACCATCTGAGCTGATTTAAATGAATTTAGTGTCAAACTTCATATGACCTTAATTTGACCTCAAAGTCAAATTCAGGTCAAATGAAGTTAATTTTTTTAATTGATAAATCTTAAAAAAATGTATGTTTCTATATCATTTTTATCTCAGAAATACATTGCCGATATCTATTTGTCTTTGTCTTGTAAAAAACGTCATCAGTTACCATACTTAGTCACTAGGTAGCCATTACTCACTCAAAAATAAAGATATTGCATTGAAACTTTTGGGTTTTTTAATATGTGGTTTTCTCACATATATTCTGGGTTTTAATCATATTGGAAAATTTTGGTTTTGTGACCATTAAAAAATAACCGTTTTTTAACTTTTGTGGTCAAACCCAATATTGTCCCAAATTTGAGATTGTCATTTTGTGGGCCATGACATTTAAAATCTTTTAATGTTTTTGGTTTGCATTTTAGTCACAATGTGATCTTTGAATGGCCTGTTAAAGTTTGACTGATTTTATCGTCGAATTTGTGTGTAGTGACGTCACAAAATTTACTATATCTCAAATTTATCGACGATTTTTGTTCACAGAAGATGTAAAATTGATGTGATAGAAGGTACTAAAAGTTTCACGTTTATAGCGCAATTGTGTTGTGAGCTATCGTTAAAAACGCGTCAGGGGGGGGCAATATTTCCACCCCGGTCAAGCGCGGGTTAAGATATTGTCCGATCATTCCAAAATGTTGCATGGATATACATATTGTTGTAAGGAATAGGGGAAGCCTTGAGGAGAAGAACATTTCCAAGATTTTGGAACTTGGACCACTCTAACTGCAGTATATCTAGCATATATGCACTGCACTGCAGTCTATCTAACATGTAAAGCGAGTGAAAGGAATGGCTTATCTTTATCTTATAATTCATGCTTAGAAAACTTATCTTAAGCTAAAAAACGAATAAAGTACCCGACGTTGCACGTTTATTGCTTAGTCAATGGGCAAAGTATAGATATATATATGCTTTAGCCCGTTGACTAAGCAATAAACGCGAATCGTCGGGTATTTATTCGTTTTTAAGCTTGAAATAAGTTTCAAAACATGAATTTATTATATAAAAATAAGGCCTTCCTTTCACTCGTTTTACATTTGTCACATAAATATTGTATCTAACATATATGCACTGCAGTGCAGTTGATCTAACAGTTATGTACTGCGGTGCAGTCTAACAGATATGCACTGCGGTACAGTATATCCATCATGCCTTGTTGCGGTGCAATATATCCATGAAGTAAGTGCTGCGCTACAGTACAGCAGTTGGCAGTTGCCGAATCACAGCAGGCACACCTGAATATTTTACATTCACAAAGTTAAGGACTTGAAATCAGGTCTGTAGCCAGGCTGAATTTCTAGAGGATGCACTACCGCATTGATTTACCAACCCAAAATCTTAGCATGTAGGTATACACTATTGCATGTGCATCTGAAGGTCAATGTCGTGATAAGTGTCCTGCTTAGTGGATTGTAAACGAAAGGTTCAAAAGCGCTTATTTTTTTGTGTAGTGTGCATTTGACTGCGAAAGTCCTTTGCCTAAGCTATTGGAGGTGCAGCGACTGAGTCAGAGGGTGCACGTAGATCCCAGGAGATGCAGGGCACCTCGTGCTGAGTGCAACTGCCTGGCTACGGGCCTGCTTGAAATTCTAGCAATTTTATCAAGGAGTGAAATTCAGCCTGCTCGCCGTTCAGGTAACATGAATTGACTTTAGTCACAGGGACAGCGCATTTGGCTGGAGATTGTCTTGTGTTTGTGCTTCTGATATTAAGCACTGACAGTTATTATTCAACGAGAAAATGTATTTTTCACTCTGCTTAGAACCATCACCTTGTCTTCGGATGTCGAATGCAGTCCTACTACCGCTTGCCAATGGCGCACAGCGCCACCTGGCACCGGAGCGTCAACTGGCGCCGCGTCAGTGCCACCCGGCTCCTGCCGGCGGCGTCTGCCCTCAACCCAGGCGATTACAGTGTCAAGCAGATCCAACAGACTCATAAGCGAGTAGCCGAGCAGCAGTCCCAACGTGCCTCCGAGATCGACCAGCAGGTCGACCAGCGTGTAGGCGAACCGCTGCTCGACCAGGAGCTGCTGCGGGTCGAGTCGCACCTGGACATCGACCGTCGTAGCTGTGAGGACACGGACAGGTTTGTTACGGCAAACAAACCAGAGACGGAAGCGGTGCGGTGCAACGGAAATTCAACTATAGCTGCTCTAAAGTAGAGAACGGCAAGTGCTTCAGTTAAATATGTTTTGACTTTCCCGAGACATTGATCGTTATTTGGGAAATACCTAAGATAAGTTCGATTGTTGTCATTATTATAAAACGCATTGAGAATATATCGCCATTCATAGTATAATACAGTTTGTGGAGCTTATATCGTAAGTAGGTACTCCTGGTTCATGGTTTGCATTTGATGTCACGAATTTCCACAGAATCATAGCATCGAAGTAGATACACAACAGCTAACTTAACCAACTTGGAATTTGAAAAACACCGAAAACAGCATGAACACACGACAACACAGATTAGCAAATTAATTCAGTATTCCAGCATTGCACAAATATTTCTGTATATTAGTTAATACTAAAGAAACCAGAGTAAATGATAATTCAGACTTCCATACTGAAAAAGTTAGTGCGCAATGTACGCTGAATTGTCGTTGCGCCATATACCTCACGTGTTGGCATCAAGTTGTAACAAAGGAAATTGCTACCGCAACGTTCAGAACAACGGATTTCTGAACATATGTCAAATTCTACAAAAACAGCTGATTAACAACACATCACATAATTCTATAAAATTCAAACTCAAGTATTATAAGATAATGTGTCAAGGAGCTGGAGTAAGACGAACATCCATATGAAGGTGGTCCCGAATAGACGCTTTTAGGCATTAAAGAATATAAAACCACACAAACATCTACGCAAATGAAGGCAATAGGGATTGTTTGGAGTGGACTAATTGTGTCAATTGTCCTCCACTGTCCAAGCAATAAAATGGTATAGCCTAAAATGTTCCAGAATATCACAAGATCATACATGGTTCATCAACATTTGATAGAGTGAAACGGCGGATGCGACAATCCGCGCGGGTCTCTTAAGAGACTGCCCGCTCGACTCCGAGGGCCTCCCACGAACATCTTCACCTGCACTCCTAGCGGCGCTTGGATTTATCTCTCCCTCTCGCCCACCGATGTCTCGAAGAGACCGAGACCTCAAATTTACTTCCGGACTGGCAACAGTGTCTTGGTATCACAATGGCGAGCCACTTATCTGGCCGTCGGAGGTAGGTCATTCAGACGCTTCTGCCCTACACCACTTACCGTTAAAGATTTTACTAATGGGTAAGGATCGCAGCTATCAATAATCGGATAAATAGAGAAAGCATTACTCTTAGAGCTCAGGACCACACTGGTCCTTATTGTTGAAGTGTGTTGTGAATATTTCAATATTCCCTGTAATCGCATTCAGAGAAACTATGACGGAATTACTTTAAATTAGCATTAAGTCGGAATCGGACTGATGACGGTAATTTGGGCACTACACAGGCTCGTACTTTTACATCTAGAAATTTATGGATTTGGTTATTGGGGCGGCCCATAAAGACGGGGTGAAATTAACACGCTTGGTGGTATATATATTGTTTTATTGTCATGGCCATGTATGAACATGCAACCGCCCTCACAATATTGGTTTACAAAGAGTGGTGAAACTAGTACTCAAACACGTGAATGTGCTAGGGAATGTTAAACGGAGAAACACTCTCCAAAATGTGCCTCATATTCCACATGTGCTGAAAAGACCTTATTTACTGTGCCGTATCCTCTGCGCCCTGGCATGACAATAGCCACAGTGCCTGCCTACACTCAGCAGCGCTCTACTATGGAAGGGCCGCCGCAATATGGTATGAAGCGCCCTCTCCTAGTCTAGACACCTGGCTTCTTCCCCGCGCGAACGAGCCAATTATATATGGTTCCGCTCCCTCTTAAGCAGTCCATATCCATCTTAAAGACAGAACGCAGTTAGAATTATTTGAACGCCGTCCCTCGGCGAAAGTATCTGTAGAAATTATCGCCAAATCTCCTCAAAAGAAAGATTTCACTTTTACCTGGATCCAACACTGGATGCTTGCAAGTACGCTTATACTGTATCCGACCTTCCAGAGTGGACTATACTTTCCGTGTAAGGAATTTAGGCCTGATCTTAGACAATAGGTTGTCTTGGGAAGCCCATGTGTCATTGATCAGCCGCCGCTGCATGGGTATCCTGTCGGGTCTCTCGCATGCCCGACACCACCTTCCTAACTGTGTCATTACCTCACTGGTCCGCTGTCCTCTCGGGAATATAGCACCATTTAATATACCTGCCGGTAACAGCACTCGTGGTTCTCGCAAGTTCAGACTTATTGCCCACTATTCACGTGCTCAGTGTATGGTAATGGTTCGAAGAAAAACTTGGATCGAATCGAAAAGGTACTTAATTTTGGAGCAAGCGTCATTTTCGGCAGGCGAAAATTTGATCATGTGTCTGACCTTTGGGACCGTCTGGACTGGCTCCGGCCACAACAGTGGTTGATCTTTCTACCTTAAACCTTACACACAAAGTTGTCAGCAAGTGGCAAGCCAGATGCACTCGCAGCTGTTTTTCAATTAACAGTGAGAAAAGGCGAACGAAAACACTCGGCAGGACCATTTCCTGTCAACACCCAAGTTCAATGACAGTATTGCCCTCTACAACGCATACGGCTTGTCTGGAATAAAAGAGCGAACATTACGATTTTGTGTTTACGGGCACCAAAACCTCTACAATAGTTCATTCCTACGGAGCTGCATGGAATGCGCCAGGCGACTTTTTCGCGCAACTTAAAACAATTACTTCGCAATGTGTAAGGAAGCTTCCCTATAGCTTCACTATGCACTGAGTGTTTTAGACCAAACGCATGAATTATTTGTTGGCAGTGTGTGATTGTTGTATGTGTGTATGCGTGCATTTTTTCTACGTATGTGGTGTACGTCCTCGTTTAAGAGACTGGGAGCTATTGGACTGTCTTTTTTTATTTAAATTATACGAATGTCCACCGTCGGGGCTGTAGCAAAATAATGAGCCCATGCGTCCCGCGCTGTCGGGTGCATTTAGTTCTTTGGACCCGCGTCCTCCAGAAATAATGTGCTACCTGGCTCGCCTGCTACTATAGATAACAACTAAAAGTAAAATAGATAAAGATAGAGGCGGAGACAACCATCGCGGAAATAGAATTTCGTACTCACCAGATTCAAGATGATGGCTACCCAGCCATGGATGAACCGGCATGTGCATGAGTGTGATTGGAGTGTGAGAGTCCAGGGCTGGAGGGCCGGAGGCAGTGGGTGCAGTCTGGACGAGCTAGCTGCCAAGCTCCCACAGCCTCGTCGTACCTCGGCTTTCGTGGTACAGGGCGACAGGACCGCCGGTGGCAGCACCCCACTGAACGCTGCAGTTGACCTCAGTGGAAGGCGACCAGATGACCGGCAGTCCAGGCAGACACTGGTCAGACACAGACAGGCACCGCCGGTGGCAGCACCCCACCTGACGGCTTGCAGTTGACCTCAGTGATGGCGGACCAGAGACCTGGCAGTCCAGCAGACACTGGAGTAGACACAGACAGACCGCCGGTGGGCCAAAATTTAAAAACCCAGGTGGCCAAATCGCGAGCTCTTACCGGCACTCTCCCAGACGTGGAAAGGCGCGCCCCTCGCAGTGACCTCAGTGAAGGCTGCAGCCAGAGAGCACGGCCCAGGTCCAGGCAGGACACTGGTCAGGAGCCCACGAGACAGACCGCCGAGCCACCAATATTTTGGCGAAAATTTTGGCCGCGTTCGCCCCTCTTTCCCCCAACCGTGCCTCCCCGTCCGTCCCATGGTCCATAACATTTGGCATTGCACCCCATTGGCTGAACCGCCGTCTGCAGTTGACCTCAGTGTAAGCGCGGCTTAAAGGCCACGAGGACGGCAAAGAGTCAGCAGGAGCATGCCCGATCAGACAACTCAAGACCCACGACAGCCGGTGGCCCGCGTCAACCTTGAGCCGGAGGTGCGCGCCAGCACCCCGCTCACGGTCCCTGGGAGAACGACATGCACGTTAAGGAGCTCTCACGTGAAGGGCCGCCGCGACCAGAGACGCGCCCCAGGTCCAGCCAGGACACGTGGTGCGTTCAGTAGCACAGAAACTAATTAAGCTCCGCGGGACCAGCCTCTACCCCCACACTTCGTGCCAACAACGGCGTGCCCGCCGCCACGCCTGACTCCACTGCACCGGAGAATGGGCGAGGCACGCGCGGACTCCAACGGGTGAGGACGACGAGGTGCGGCGAGGCAGCGCACGCCACCCTGTGATTCACGACAACCCAGAGCACCGACCACGCTCATCAACGACGGGCGCCAGGGTACATGGAAACTTCACTTCAGGGCCGAATCTGACCGAATCCTGTGAATGCGTAAATACGGCATGCCATCAGTGGAGTGTTCAGAATGCCGCACTTATGGAACCGCAGTGTTTGGTTTGTTATAATAGCTCAGTCGAAATAGCTTCGTCGAGGCAACACTAGACTGAAGATCGCAATGTCGTCTGTTCGATCCCGGGTTTCAGAAGTTTTGCAGGCTGGTGTACCGATATGCCGTATAACGACATTGATCATATTGGGTCCGATCACAGCACTTGGGTAAGATTGGGCCTAGGTGTCTAAATCAATGGTTATTGTGAATGGATACATTAAAATCACATTAAATTGATAGATCTTTGAGCTGTATTAAATATATATTACGTTACACCAGATATAGGGGCGTCGTTGACATAAAACAGTTGGAGGTTTCAGGTCGCAGTGTCTAGTAACAGTGTCATCCTGCCGGGCGCAGTGTCTCGCCCAGCTAGTCCTAGTTACTGTCAGTTGCTGTACGACTCAACTGATCGAGCTCCATTTCGCTGAGTTTATGCCTGAATCAAACGTGTCGAGTCTGAACGAATTGTCGTCATATTTCATATAAATATTGTGAGGTAAAGCCTCTCCTGATTTAAGTCAAAGTGGTCCAGAAGTTGTGGATATCGAGCTGACATCACCTCACGGCTCACCTGATTGAAGTCATAATCATGATCGGGCTGGCAGCGCTGCTTTGGACGGTCCACACTCAGCGTTTCAGTTCGGGTCAGCACCAACTCCTGGAACGTTGCATCCAGCACCAGGTGGTACGGACTGACAAGCGTGCCGCCGTACCACGTCTTGGGAGAACGCTCGGCGTGGAAGAACACGCGGTAGTAGCCGTCGTTGGGGTGCGCGAAGTCTTCGTGCAGGGCAAGAGTGAGCAGGAGTTCGGACGAAGAAGTGCCGGATAGGTAGGAGAGGTCCAGAGTGTGACAGGTGATTCCGGGAGGAACACGGCGACTCCTCCAGCGACTGCTAACATCCACTGGATCTGACGGCAGCGGTGGTGGAGTGGGTCTGTCACTGACATCCACTGGATCTGACGGCAGCGGTGGTGGAGTGGGTCTGTCATCGCTTCTGTTGAGGTAGTTGAAGTCGATGTCGACATCGTCGGTATCTGATCCTTTTCTGGTATCTTTTGGGTTACTTCTGTTGAAACTATTGCTTTTGTCGTCAGTCACGTTCTTGCGGATGCTGCTGTCGACGCTTCTGTCACTGCTGTTGCTGTTGCTGGTGGTGCTGATGCTGGTGACACCAGCGTAGAAGCTGAGGCACTTGTGACTGCTGTCCCAAGGTGGTGAGCAGCTTTGGCCGTTGGTAGTGGAGCAGGAGAGGACATTACATTGGAGCGGTGCGGTGGCGGCTCGGAGCACTTCTTCTGTGGTGAGAAGCCCCAGCATCCACGGCTCTCCCATCTCCGTCAATGCTGTGAAGTTCATAGCCGAGGGACAGATGGTCAGTGCCGGCGGGGAGGCGGGAACCACAGTCGTCTCCGAGACGACCGGCTGCTGCAGGAAGTCGCGACACTTGAAGGAGAACATCAGCACGAGAAGTGCGAAGCAGATGACGCGCAGGGCGAAGGCTGTGGCCTGCCAAACCTGTCGGAGTTCTGTGGCCATTGTGGAGACAACTGTTCTCCAAAACGAGATTTTCAAACGAATTTGGAGTAATGTAAGGCAATACAAGACATATGCTCCACAAGGTTGCACTCAGTCACTCTTGACGTAGCTGCACGCAGCTATGACATCCACATCAACTAAGAAACGTTCCCGTTCTTAGAGCTGCTTTCAATGACCAAAGAACACTGCAACACTCCAGACATCTCACTTCGGGAAGACCCTGCTACCAACTGCGAGCCAAACGGTTATCATTCTTTGTTCGCCTGCCCTGACAGCCTCATTACAACTGGTCCATTTTCACGAGTAGCGATGATTGCGCTCACGAACTGGTGGAACCGTCGTAGTGACTTTCGTTAATAGGTTGATCGACCACACATACCTGCATCGATGATAAGTGTGATGGTAGGTAATAATGTCCTTGTCCCAGTAACCCATTACCCAATCGTCTTATGATCTTCGAGTTGCCGTGTTTGTACGCCAGAATGGACGACAAAAACACATTACCGAATTGGATGCATTACCTACATAATGTCATAAATAAAGGGCAATTTGTCAGTCGCAAGCCATTTATGACGCTTTCTTCCTTACAAATTGTTGTTGGACACTGTGCTGGTCAACTTATAACTCAGTGGTTTTCAGAGTCAATGGTGTAGTTACCCTCTTTTAGTGACCAAAATGACTCGTTACCATGGGCGTCGAAAGCGGGGAGACAAGGGGGACACGTCCCCCCAACCACGGCAAACAGGGTCCGTCCCTAAAATTTAGATTATTACATTAGCTTACGGTGTTGCATGTAAAGAATCCCACTTAGAATGCCTGCGTCCCCCCCCCAATGCGGTCGTGGAGCCCTGCTCGTTACGCCCCTCCCCTATTGCTTAGACTATATTTATGACCGCAATTATACACCTTTTTTCGCTCAAATTCGGCGCATGTTCATCCACTTTAGAAATGGTGAATAATTTGTAGATCTTACGCAAAGAATGTAGCAGAGCAGCATTGAATTGCGGCGGCTCGACAGCGGTCGGCATTACTCACCTTTTCTTAATGCGAATCGACGTCCGTTCAGCTTAATTAGGCATATCTCATTTAAACCGCGACAGCAGACATACTGTTTAACATATACACATTTTCTTAATGCGAATCGGCATCTGTTAAGCTCAATTCGGCATATCTCATTTAAACCGACAGCAGACATGACTTGTTGGACATATAATGCATCTCACATCGGCGTAACACACTACCGCGGCAAATGGCATACAAAATCGACAGTGCACGGTGCACTGTTGATTTGGTATATATTTTTTAATGCGATTCGGCGTCTTTTCAGTAATTAGGCCATTTCTCATATAAAGATCAGCAGACATATCTGTTTTGGCATATATGTTCATTTCACATCTGTTGCGTAAATTAATTACACTCCGAGCAAAGGGCATAAAAATCGACAGTGCACGTGCACTGTCGATTTTTGTGCCTTTTGCGGGTAGTGTTAGGCGATGTGAGATGTTATATGTAAATAAATGGAATATTAAAGACCAGTTAACCTCATACTAATTAAAAGAGATAAAATGACAAAATTAATATTGAATTTTCGCCGTTGCGGCTTCTTCAGCAAATAAACCTTTTAATACAACACAACATCGGAAAACACAGTCGATAATCTCATTCATAAAGCACATGATATGTACAAAGGCACTAGCGTTTTTTTCTAAACTGCTTCTTATTATCCAATTAAGTATTGCATATTATTTAAGGTTAATCTAATCGGTAACATAATAGGTATACATAATACACATTTCAATATTTGATATTAATTGATATAGTATACGGTAGAGATGCAGGGATATACATATTTATACATGTTAATAGGTAAATTTAATGTACAAAAATATACAGTTATCTATACACGTAGCAATATATTGACATATTTGATACTAAATTCTACTCAATACGTGTAGGTTATCAGATATAAATTTATATCATATTTACATGTCAAATATGTGCAAATAACATACGTAACAACACAGACATGTTAAAATGCTATTTATAAACGAATTTTTTTATATACACTTCACACATGTTTCGAATTTGCTAAAAAACAAGCTCACTTATTTACATTCGAGTGCCTAAACATCAACAACATGTCAGTACAAAGCAGGCTGAGCTAACCTAAGTGCTTGTTTGAGTGATCTAGTCAGTATGAGGGAGTAAGGGGCCATGAGAAAGTTTGCGTATTAAGGGTCCGGTTTTGGTCTCGAATGTAGATGGATTCTTTTATTTTTTTCTGTAGGGCCGTCTGAGCGCGAGCAAATGCATACTTTTAGATTTTTGAGATGTCAGGGGGTGGGTTAAATGCTTGTTTTGGTGGTGCCGATGGTGAGTCCATTCGTTATTTTGCTCACGGAGGTGCTCGTTAAATCTCTTTCTGATGGCGCGACTGCTCTCATCGATAAAAAGGACTGACCATGCAGGCAAGAGTGTACAGTCGATCTGTAATACCGTTTTTAGTGGTATCTTCCTCGTGTTAACGTCAAAGTGAGGGTTGTTTTTTAGCAAGAGTTTTCGAATGTGTGAGTGTATATAACTTCGTTTATAAATAGCATGTTAGACCGTGGTCTGGTGTTTTGTTACGTATGTATATTTTTCACTATTGAGCATGGTAAATATGTATAAATATGTATAATCTTGCATATACCTTACACGATATTGAGTAGAATTTAGTAAAATATGTCATATAATGCTACTGTATAGATAAGTTGTATATTTTTGACATAATTTACACTTAATATGTATAAATATTATATTGCATCTACCGTATAGATATCAATTACTATCAAATATGTGAATAATGTGTATTTATTCATCTATATTGTTACGGCGAAATAAGATAACTGTAAATAATATGTAGATACTTATTTGGATAATAAGAAGCAGGTTAGAAAAAAACGCTAGTGGCCTTTGTGACATATCATGTGCTTATGATTCTTGACTGTGTTTCGCTGATTTTTGTGTTTCGTATTTAAAAGTGTTTATTGCTGAAGAAGCCGCAACGGCGAAATATTCGATATAATTTTTGTCATATTATCTCTTTTAATTAGTATGAGGTTACTGGTTATTATATTCCATTTATCATTATGATCAACCTCAATCAGAGTTTCAATCATCTCATATATGTAAAATAGTCATGTCTGCTGTCGGTGTAAATGAGATGTGCCGAATTGAGCTGAATAGACGCCGATTTGCATTAAGAAAAGGTGTATGCATCTCACATCGGCGTAACACACTCCCGCGGCAATGGGCATTACAAATCGACAGTGCGCCGTGTCAACACTGGTCACTGGTTTCAGACATTATTAAATGGAGCTGAGGCAGCGTTCATTAGAGATAGGCAAGTTTTAGTTGACTTAATGGCAAGCGTCATTCAGTTTCGTTGACTGCCAAATTGCAACGCAATGTAATTTCCATGTCGATATTGAATGCCCCTGCCGATGTCCATTGGCGCCGTTCGAATATGAACAGATGATATTTTGTTTCAACGAAATGTGTCAAAGTGTTAAAATGGTGTCTAAGTTTCAGTGTGCCTGACGATATGACATGCACTATGCCACGTTCAGTTGAACAGTTGCCGATTCGCATTAAGAAAAGATGTACCGTAATTAACTTCGGCGTTATAGTAGCAGGCACATACTTTCGGCATTACCGCACGCTATTACGGCGTTACGTACGACTTTGGAAATAGTGGCTAGTGCACACTGCACCCTAATTCGAAATAGAAACAACCAACGTCCAACAGCGAATTCAAGCAAATTCGGCGGCTAGCCAGAAGCAGCCAGAGGTTCCTTGTTTGCAGAATGAACTTGTGATAAGATGACTTTGTCACTTAGCTTTCGTGTTTTTGTAACCATAAATTTTGTCGGTTACATTTTTTCGGCATTTGAGTATAGGCATAGCTGCAATCAGGGACTATCATGGACTGGGTGCACCCATGGGTGCCCATTCAATTCTTCCGATTGTCTGGGATGGGTATGCATTTTTTTACTTTTCATGTGTACTGGGCGGGCATGGGTATGCCAATTTAAGAACAATGTCGCAAAGCGTTTTTTTTTCTTGATAACCAATGTTTAACAGTAAATATGTCTTTTTTAAATGAATATAGGGACACTTAAACATAGACTTTGGTAATTGTATGACAACAATAAATCCTGGTAGAGTAAGAGGGCAGTAAGATTGTTAATCATCGTTGGTCAAGTCTGATCCAAATGATAAATGTTGACCGCAAAGTGTTCGATATGTCCAAATCAACAGTAACAACCTATTGCTGATATTATTGTATCGTTAATCTTATGAAAGTCACATGCTAGGATAATGGTTGAATTTTGTAAAAATATTTATCTGCATTATTGAATAGGCCGCAATGGGCATGGGTATCATATTATGAATTTGAATGGGTTGGTCTGGGTCTGGGCTTGGTGTTAATGGGCTTCGGCTGGGCTGGGCTTGGGGTTTGGGCACCCATGATAGTCTCTGGCTGCAATGTAAGTGGCATGTGGGTTATTTCGTGCTATCTGACCAAATTTAAGTGGTTCATTAGTCTGCCTGTTAACCCGAATCAGTTGACAATCTTTCAAGTTACACGCTCGCGAAATTGACCGCAATATGGGTTTGCTTATTGGCTCATCCACCCGACCGTCCAGCCGCCATGCTAAAATGTATGAGTGTATATATATGTTATATAATGTTAAACTGCGCGCAAATTGGGATGAAACCAGCATGGGAAGTTGTTTCTCCCTTCAATATCCAACAAAATATCCAATCGTTTCCAAATTTATTCACAAATATCGGCTGTTCAAAATGTGCATTCATGATATGGGATACGAATATATGGCACCGGCAGATCGGAGTAGTAC
The DNA here is from genome assembly GCA_014673585.1 of Semibalanus balanoides. Taxonomy (NCBI): domain Eukaryota; kingdom Metazoa; phylum Arthropoda; class Thecostraca; order Balanomorpha; family Balanidae; genus Semibalanus; species Semibalanus balanoides. Next base: position 15,602 of record VOPJ01015321.1, read on the forward strand.
CTACACCTTTTAATGCGAATCGGCATCTGTTCAACTGAACGTGGCATAGGGCAAGTCATTTCGTCAGGCACACTCGAACCTAGACACCCTTTCAACATTTCGACACATTTCATTAACTCGGATTATCATCTGTTTATATTCTGTTCGAACGGCGTCAATGGACATCGGCAGGGGCAATCAATATCGATATGGACAATAGGGTAAAAGTCCCTATATACGCACGGTTCATAAATGCGCACACGTTGCACGAAAATCGCTCTAAATGAGAAATTATTCCTCATCGAACCAAAATGAGCCCTAGATCATATTATACGGTCCTTTGTCTACATATTGGCAGCTACAGATGGTAAGCTCAATGTATTTTTAAAGAGTTATGCTGCTTTTCCGAAGCAATATTCCAATTTAGGACGCAAAAAAACGTCTGCAGTAAAAATGACCGATTTAGTAAACATGCTTTACCTATGAAATGCTATTGCTGAGACGCATGGAAATTAAATGTCTGAGTGTATTGCATTGAAGCTAGACTGGAAGAGCCATGAATTGTAAAAGTCCTAAGAAATAAATGATAAGGATAATGAGACGTAGCTAAACCACCTCAGATGCCTTGAGTGAATGTTGAGCCAGGGTATGCCACGCTATGTTATTTAGATAGCTGTTGCAGGCATTCTTCTGGAAATGAGAGCTTTATGAGCTGTGCGTGATTGTCTACATTTGCTTCAAAATGCACACACTTATAATTTGATCTCACTTTTTCAAAGCGAAATTATGCTTTATATTAGGAGCAGTGGTTTGTCGGAGGGATTGTATCAGTGCTAGGTTCTGTTGTTTCTGTTTTACATCGCCACTTAGACTAATACAAGATTCTAACTCGTTTCCGTGCGGGCGCAAGGTCTCCCGCGTCAACCCGAGAAAATGTACTATGACCAGCCAGACGGTACCCATGTTTTTTAGAGGCTTATTTATTGGCAACATCTCGGTTGAATAGGCTAAAAAATTGCGCACGAATATGTTCATACTATACAAATATCGTATTGAATTTCAAGCTTAAAACTACCGTTACAAAAAGGTTGCAAACATGAACCCTGTGAGCATGTTTGGTGTGAGGTCATGGGTGATCCTGAAGCCGGAGCTGCACCAACAGTGAATTCAACGTGGTGGATGTCTCGAATGGGTCTGCTCGTCATGTATGGATGATGAGCGAGAGGACGAGCATACAGTTGTGACTCTTGTCTTGTGACGACACTTCCCTAAAGCAGGGACTATCATGGGCTGGGTGCACCCCATGGGTGCCCACTCAATTGTTCCAAATGTCTTGGGTTGGGTATGTATTTTTTTTGACTACTTTTCATGGGTTCTGGGCGGGCACGGGTATGGCAATTTTGGAATAATGTCGCTAAGAGTTATTTTTTACTTGACAACCAGATGTTTAACCAGGTAAATATTTTTGTTTTATATGATATAGGACACTTAAACAATAGACTTTGGGCAATTATATGACAACAATAAATCGTGGTACGTAATAGGGCAAGTAAGATATTTTTAATACCATGTCATGAGGCCTAGGTCTAATCCAATATGGTAATTGTTGAGACCGCAAAGTGCTTCGTTTTGAGTTTTTGAAATCGAGGCCGAAGGCCGAGGTCACACAAATCAAGAAAGCACCAATATTACTTCTTGTTAATATTATGAAAGTCAACATGCTAGTGTAATGGTTGCGAATTTTGTGAAAACAAATATCTGCCTTATCTGAATGGGCCCCATTGAGCATGGGTAATATTATGAATTTTAATGGGTCTGGGCTTGGTGTTCATGGGTTTCGGCTGGGTTGGGCTTGGGGTTTGGGCACCCATGATAGTCTCTGCCCTAAAGGCGGCATTGTGCCGGGTGCCCATTAGCTCCTGATGAGGTATGCGATATTTTATGATCTCTCGTTTTTGCTTGTTACTTTCTATCGGAAACACGTCCTCACTTCTGTTCACTTACCTTCTCGTGCAAGAATGTGGGAATTTAAACGTATATGTCACATTTGCATAGTTTTTATATTAATGCGGAAAAATGTGCATCACATGTGCGTAATTAGGAACGCATGGCTCTTATTACGCACAGTTGCAGACCTATCTTTATCGACCTCCAGCTCTCAAATGGTTATATATTTCATAAATGCAATTACAGGATCTTGTAGACAAAGGACCAAAGTTACACTTTCCATGCAAACAATTCAGTTTTTAATCTTAAAACATTTGCATTACAGTCTACAGAGGTTTTTCCCTTAGGTGTGCGTAATTATTCCTACGATCCATTCTCCAACAACTTAAGGGGCTTCATCACCACACAACTTTGCTTCAACCTCCCCTGCAAATACGACAAGGAAATCGGTTAACCCTATTCCCTGCGGGGGGCAGATTCTGCCCCCCGGTAGTTTTTCGCCCGCCGCTTCTGAACCGTTTGGTCTATCGTTTTGAAACTTTCGGACTTTTCCTAAATATGAATGACGCGTGTTCTGTGAAAATTTTGAAAAATCGGCCTAGAAGAGGCGGCTCCAGGGTCATGTTTTTGGGAGGTCGTTTCGAACGCGGGTGTACGGCGCATACTTCCTTCGTCGTTTGCGGTGGAATAAAAGCGTCAGAAACTAAGTCGATGTTTTGTACATCATACATAATTGGATTATACATTTTTGGCGGCAGAGGCGAACCCAGGGCTACACATAAAAATGGGATGGCGATATTCTCCGGTCAATTTAGGCCCCAACTTCAAATTAAGCAAGTGATAAAAGGCGTTCCGCAACATGGTGCCCTCCCACGTAGTTTACTTGAATCCGCCTCAGATATGCACAATTTGTGTACATTTAACAAATAACAGCAACAAAGCCCACATGTGCACGTTCCCACGTCCCAAACACTAAGCGAAAAGCACATGATTTCATAAAATTTGATCCCCATTTTTTATCCCTGAGTGCGCCATGATTTTCGTTTTTGTTAAGCTGTCCCTCACACATAAAAAGAGCATCTGATTTGGAAGCGTCAAAACGTTTTGCATGCAAATCGGTCAAGCTACATGGCCAACACGACCTTTCAAAAAACACCCTAAATTTCGATATTTTGCTCCCTGACCCCCCATTTTTTAGGCAAAAAGCCAATTTCGGGGTCCTAAAAGGAAGATTTTGTTTACGGGACGAATCGAATGGTGTTTTCCCATCGAAAATCGGTCGAGCGTTCTCGAGATCTCTGGGAGGGGGGCGAATCTGCCCCCCGTCAGGTTACGTAATTCTTGCCGCCGCAGGGAATAGGGTTAAATCCGGTGAGAAATATGTTTTTTGTGGATTTTGATGGTACTTTTAGAGAGTTTTCCAAGCTTAGCTCCTATCTGTTCTGGAGAAACTACGTCCCTGCTCTGAAGTCTTAACTATTGACCTTAGCTAATATTTTAGGACAATGTGGCGATTGTATCTAGCATAAGCTTTCGATTGCTGTTTTCTGTTTGTTCCTAGCTATCACAGTTCTCGAGGGCCCTGCTCGACCTGTCGCAAGCCCAAGCGCAAGCTTCCATAGAGCCTATGCTTAATAAAACTGATGCATGGGCCGTGCTACCATTAGGTGCTATGGGGCTTGCGCTTGCGCTTTTGACACAGCGATCAGGGCCGAGATATTTCGTGATTTCTGAAGCAGTCCTTAACTTGGAACACTGCACCTTTGATGACCTCTGGTGACCTCAATGTTGACCTGAGCTAAGCAAAATGATCGAAATAACTTAGGATGTCCTTCTCGAGAGCTTTCAAACACATTCTCTGCGACTTTCTGACCCTTTAATTTTGTTAGTTAGTGGTGGGTGATTTTGACCCCCCCCCCACACACTTGAATATTAGCCTTGTAGGTTTTAATTGGCTCATTATATCAATTACGACACTTCTATTCAAAATGAGAGCTAAATGCAACATAGATATGACGATGTGCTTAACCACTCTTAAATTTTGCACCTCTAATCGCCGAAAGGGAGAAGTATATTTATGTTTGAGCTTGCGTGGTTCCAAAAGGGGCGAAAAAGGGGAAATAATTTTGCAGAGGGGGCATTCCACGACATTTCGACCATTTTGTATCCCAAATTACACCCTAATCTCTCACTTTTTGTTCAAAAT
>VOPJ01015322.1:0-18536 GCA_014673585.1 Semibalanus balanoides
TTGGGGGGGGGGGTAAAAATCCTAGATAGCCATTTGGTAGCCCTTTTTATTTGCGATCTTTATCAGTTTTTGGATTGCATTTTGCTTATTGTGTTGTCTTTGTACGGTCTGTTGAAGTTTAGCTGATTTATGAGTAAAAACCGCGTGTAGTGACGTCACTAAATTAGCTATATCTCAAAAAATTATCAACGATATTTCTTTATTTTCGCACAGAAGACGTGAAATTGTTGTAGGATAAGGTAACCGATGTTTCACGTTGATTCCGATAATCATTTTTTAGTTATGACGAAGAAACGGCAGGGCGGGTTAAACGCCCCCCCCCCCAGTCAAGGCCGGGTTAATGCATTTTAGGTATTATTTTTATGTAGTTTGTCCCAGGAAAGCGGCATTTACTTTTTACATCTCCTTTTCAGCTGAACGTTCCTAAAAATATGCATACTAGGGTATAACCACGGTAAAACTATTGAATGTGCTTCTCATTATTGGGACACAGATAATGCGCACGTGTGCTCCCGCGTACCGTTTCATATTTCAAACCTGTTTTAGCTTTACCCAGGGGTGGAACTTTATATCTCTTGGGGAGGGCCCCCCATGATTTCAAATTTTAACATCAGGCCTATGGCGTTGCATTGTAATAACTGAGTTAAAATCTATCAAATTAACATTAAGGCCCCCCGAGCGATTTAATTAAGTTCCGCCCCTGGCTTTACCAGAGCGCGCCAGCTCGGTCATCGACCAAAAAGACGTTTTTACTGGTAAAATATTGTGGTCTTAATCCGAGGAGATATATTTTTTTTGGGGGGAGAGGCATCCCGAGAGGGCGTCCTGGATTTATTTGCCCCCATCCTAAAATACCTTCCGCCGTCACTGCCCCTGGGCGAAATCCTGGCTACGCCCTTGAGAGTAGTTGCAGTTAGAGCAACTTAAAGGAGGTACTTAAATTACCCTGAGAGGAGGTTCGAGAATATTAGCAAAGTGATCTAGTGGCGGATCCAGAAAATCTTCAAGGAGGGGCAATCAATTGCAGTAGTGCCCCTACCTATACCCAAATCTGAAAACTCGACGGATTTGGTCCACCAAATTTTTAGGGTGTCCCTATTTCAGCATTTGTTTTTATTTGCAAAATGTTGAGGTCCCCTCAGGTCAACAGAGCCCCCCCCCACCCCTCAGCCGACCAGTGTGCCCCCTCAAGCGGCCAGAGTGCCCCTCAGGCGGCCAGGGTGCCCCCTCAGACGGCCAGTGCCCCTCAGCATAGGCGTACCCAAGGGGGGGCAAAAGGGGCAATTCCCCCCTGAAGGTCCGTGCGTGACCCCTTGGCCAATGGGCCCCCTGACCAATGGGTCCCCTGACCAACGGCATCCCAAGGGCCCCCTCAGCAAAGGCCCTGCTAGACAACGCCTCCCCGAAAAAATGGCGCGAAAATAAAAAAACCATCTCCGGATTTGAGGCCACTATATTTTTGCAGTGGGCCCCAAAAAAGTCCGCAAAAAAGAACGTCGCGACCATTTTTAGTGAAAAAAGTCGGTCCATTGGGGCACAAATGCCCCCTGCCTAAGTGCTGCAGTGCGCGAATAGGCCTGCGCCCAACGCATGCTCTCACACAATTTCGCACGTATTTCGCGGCCTGGCAAATTACGGAGTTTTTTTTGGGGGGATTCTACCTGGGGTCCCCTGCAAAATGTTTTTTATTATTTTTTGTTTCAATTTTTTTTTGAGAAAATATGCCGCTCTAACAAATCAAGTGGGCGCAAATCCGATGATTTTTCAGTGGGTTACCTTGTGCCCCCGACCCAAACATTGCCCGGCCCCCCCTGAAGGCGAAATCCTGGGTACGCAACTGTCCCTCAGACGGCAAGTGCCGCTCCCCTCAGACGGCCTAGGTCGCGCCTGCAGGACAACAAGGGCCCCCTTCAGCCGGCCGAGTGCCCCTCAGGCGGCCGCAGAGTGCCTCATCAGGCGGACAGAGGTGCCCCTCTGGCAACCCAGGGGGCCGCCCTCATAGGCGACGCATCACCAAGAGTGCCCACGTCCAGGCGGTCCTAGAGTGCCCCTCAGGCGCCATAGAGTGCCCCCTCAGGGCGGCCAGAGTGCCCCTCAAGTTTCGAGGCCCCCAAGGGAGGGGCATGGCCTCCTGGCCCTCTTCTCTTGGATCCGCCACTGAAGTGATCTTGTTCGAGAATATAGGCCGGTTAGAGGCGCCAAGGGAACAGGCGTTGTAGGTTAGCGCCACCTATACACCCGAATGCTGTGGCGTGATTGTAGTTCTGGTCTTAACCGCTAGAGGCGTCACGATTCCTGTTTTCTGGCGCATCTGTTTGACTCGAACTGTTGTATTGTCATGTACCGTGGATGATCCTGTGTGGGTTCACGCTTTTGTCTACGTGTAAATCTAGTTCGGAAATCAGCCACTGTGATGATAAGAATCGCAGGAAGCCGAAGTGAGTGAAGACCTCAACAGGCATGATGCAATACGTGTCAATGAGTTGTAAGCATTTAGGAAAAGATGACGTACGACTTTCATATAAGGTTGTGCAATGGCTATTTAAATCACAATTAACTCCCAAGATGCTATTTTTTTAACATCCTTACTAGGGACTATGGAGAGGAGCACTGAACTTTGCGATATTAAATTCGCGAAGCGAAGTATAAAGATTTGATATGCAACAGTAGTAGCCTGGAAGTTGCGGCATATCTGGCTCAGCTTGAAGACGAGTTGACCTCAACTTTCACCGGTTAACAACGCGCATGATTCTCAGGAAGCACGCCGCCCTCCAAGGCTATATATAGGACGCCCTCTTTCCGTTTTGCCGTCTGTGAAGCCTCTTTTGTGTGAAGCTGTCTGTGGGGTTGCACGGCAGATAGGTGTTCGGTGTGCGAAGGACTGAAGGAGATACTCTTCACGGCATCATTGTGCGTATTTTACCACATTATACTTATAATTAGAAACATAACTTTGTGCTCTCGTCCAGTGTCAGTGCAAAGGAATCACAACCGGTATTGTAATTGGGCAGGTAGGTAGGGTAGGTACGGTGATAAATCTGCCATATGGCTGGCCGACGGGGGAATTAATGTTAGTGCTGATGCGTACCACGGTTTTGCTATTTTTGTTATGAGGCTGATCTGTTGCAATGCATTATGGTTGAAATTATACTAGCTGACTCAATGTTGATGTGTAGGTAGTCCTGTAAATGCTTTTCAGCTGATGTATTTAATTGCAATATGACATCACTGTCATGTCTTACATCACATTAAGTAGGTACTTAGTTAGTCCTAAATTTGGGAACCATATTTTATAAATGTGATTGTATCTTAAAGGCTCTGTACTTCAGTAAATTTGTTGATGACATCCTCCATGACCAATACCGGGCCTCAGCGATCAAAATCCTCCTTCCTAAGACACACACTCTTTAGCAACATGGGTTCCAAATAACCTAGTCTGATTATAAGGCCAATGAAACTAATTATCTGAGAATCTAACCTTAACCTTAAAACATCCTAACCTCAAACAATGTAATCTTTGAGGTACCTATGCCTATATCATGTCATTACGTAGTGGATAGCTTCTCTAAAGATTCCCAAAGAAAAGCAAAACTGGAAGATTTATACCTGATAAGATGCACAATTCAGTTAAATATTGCTTTCTTGCTACTTGATGGATAAGTACAAAATCCAACAAAATATAGGACTGGTGCATCTGCTTAATTTAGGTATTTCTTTACATTGTAAACTTCCTCTCATTCCCATGCCTTCCTAAAACCACAGACATGATTTAATTTAACCCAATGAGTTAAGAATACTTGAGAAAAAAAAAGTCATATATTAGTATTGGGCCTGTTGTATGTAAGCTGTGTTGTATCAAGCTCAAGCTCCCAGTATTTTTTTTTTACTTGATGTGCCTATGACAATCCATATTTACAAATTTTACATTTATATATATATTTTTACTGTACTGACTCAAGATGTGGCACATATTTGTGGCCCAAACATTCCTGGAGTTGTATTGGACTAGGTACATGCTAGGTAAAGTTGAGTTCAAGCATCAAGGTTAAGTTTGTTCTGATCAAGTTTGGTTAGAAAAACAGTTATCCACCCATTCTCTAGTTGTAGTCTTGTCACCAACAATGTTAAAATGGTGTGGAGTCTAGCCTCATTATGTGATGGTACTGGTGTGGAGTCCAGTACCATCACCCACATATAACATTTGGGACATATTTTGAATGGACTTCAATGTAATGCATTTGTTTTGGATGCACCAGGTGTAGAAAACCAATATAAAAATTAATTAAAACATGTGAAAAATTTAATATCTCTCTGTCTCTCTGTCTCTCGTGTCTCTCTGTCTCTTGTCTCTCTGTTCTGCTCTGTCTTCTTTCTCTGCTGTCTCTCTGTCTCTCTCTGTCTCTCTCTTTCCTCTCTGTTCTCTCTCTGTCTCCTCTCTGCTCTCTCTGTCTCTCTCTGTCTCTCTCTGTCTCTCTCTGTCTCTCCTCTGTCCCCTCTCTCTGTCTCTCTCTGTCTCTCTCTGTCTCTCTCTGTCTCGTCTCTGTCTTCTTCTGTCTCTCTCTGTCTCTCTCTGTCTTCTCTGTCCTCTCTCTGTCTCTCTCTGTCCTCTGCTCTGTCTCTGCTCTGTCTCTCTCTGTCCTCTCTCTGTCTCTCTCTGTCTCTCTCTGTCTCTGCTCTGTCGCTCTCTGTCTCTCTCTAGTCTCTCTCTGTCTCTCTCTGTCTCTGCTCTCTGTCTCTCTCTGTCTCTTCTGTCCTCTCCTCTGTCTCTCTGCTGTCCTCTTCTGTCATCTTCGTGTTCTCTCTCCATGTCTCTCCTCTGTCTTCTCTCTGTCTCTCTCTGTCTCCTCTGTCTCTCTCTGTCTGCTCTCTGTGTTGCTCTCTGTCTCTCTCTGTCTCTCTCTGTCTCTCTGCTGTCTTCTCCTGTCTCTCTCTGTCTCTCTTCTGTCTCTCTCTGTTTCTCTCTCTCTCTCTCTTCTCTCTCTCTCTCTCTCTCTCTCTTCTTCTCTCTCTCTCTCTCTCTCTCTCTCTCTCTCTCTCTCTCTCTCTCTCTCTCTCTCGCTCTCGCTCTCGCTCTCGCTCTCGCTCTCGCTCTCGCTCTCGCTCTCGCTCTCGCTATTTTCTGTGGTATACCACAATATTTTGTTGATGTTGATGGTATACCTTACGAAAAGTTCCCACCAAATCCTCTTGCGTTATCCATTGCATACTGTTTTATCGAATGCTACACCATAACCATGCATGTCATGACTCATGGCTGGGATTTGTTTCGCCTCGGGTTGTGGAGGTGTGGACTTTTGTTCTCATCCTGCAGGGTCTCTCGCCTTTTCTCTGCGATTGGTCAGCGGTGCAGGTGCCGGCTGTCGTGTCTGTCACAGGCCGCCCGGGCTCCTCCGTTTCAGGTCCTGCCGCCGACGACATGGCCTCGCCGTGTCTGCAGCTGAGCCGCAGGTCTCCGCCGTTCGGCGTGCTGCTGACCGCCCAGCACGCCGGCGTGGCCGTGCAGTGGGCCGACCAGACGGCGCTGCGGCTGTCGGCCGAGCTGAGTCTGTCGGCGCCGGCCTCCATCTGCCGCCAGCTGGCGCGCCAGGCAGCTGACGCCGACAGCCTGTACGGCGTTTCGCCGCTGGCGCGCACCACCGCCGACCACTGGCTGGGCTTCAGCGCGCGGCTGGCGGCCACCGCCGGCCGGCCGCAGCTCGAGTCGGCGCTGGCCGAGTTCGACTCGGTGCTGCTGACGCTCTCGTACCTAGTGGGCGAGGCGGTGAGCGTGGCCGACTACGCCGTGTGGGGTGCCCTGTTCGGCAGCGGCCACTTCCAGGCGCTGCTGGCCGCCGGCGGTGTGCCGGCTAATGTGCTGCGCTGGTACCGTCTGATCGCCGAGCTGCCGGCCGTCAAGGCGGCGCTGGCTGCGCTGCCCGCCGAACTGACGCCCAGGGCGGCCGCCGCGCCCGCCGCCTCCGCGCCCACCGCGCGCAAGGAGGAGGGCAAGTTTGTGGAGCTGCCCGGCGCCGAGATGGGCAAGGTGGTCGTGCGTTTCCCCCCTGAAGCCAGCGGTTTCCTGCACATCGGTCACGCGAAGGCGGCGCTGCTCAACCAGTACTACCAGAAGTTGTTCAAAGGCCAGCTCATCATGCGCTTCGACGACACCAACCCCCAGAAGGAGAAGGCCGACTTCGAGAAGGTGATTCTGGAGGACCTTAAGCTGCTGGACATCCACCCTGACCGCTTCACCCACTCGTCCGACCACTTCGACCTGATGCTGCAGCTGTGCGAGCGGCTGCTGCGCGAGGGGCGCGCTTACGTAGACGACACCGAGCCGGAGCAGATGAAGGCCGAGCGCGAGCAGCTGCAGGAGAGCGCCAACCGCGCCAACTCTGTCGAGAAGAACCTGCAGATGTGGAAGGAGATGCAGGCCGGCTCCGAGGCCGGTCAGCGCTGCGCTGTGCGCGCCAAAATCGACATGAAGTCGCCGAACGGCTGCTTGCGTGACCCCACCATCTACCGCTGCAAGCCGCAGACGCACGTGCGCACCGGCGACAAGTACAAGGCGTACCCGACGTACGACTTCTGCTGCCCAATCGTGGACAGCGTGGAGGGCGTGACGCACGCGCTGCGTACCACCGAGTACCACGACCGCGACGATCAGTACTACTGGTTCATCGACGCGCTCGGCCTGCGCAAGCCGCACATCTACGAGTACAGCCGGCTCAACATGACCAACACGGTGCTGTCGAAGCGGCGGCTGACCTGGTTCGTGGAGCAGGGCCTGGTGACCGGCTGGGACGACCCGCGCTTCCCGACGGTGCGCGGCATCCTGCGGCGCGGCATGACTGTCGAGGGACTGCGCCAGTTCATCGTGGCGCAGGGCTCCTCGCGCGCCGTCGTCTTCATGGAGTGGGACAAGATCTGGGCGTTCAACAAGAAGGTGATCGACCCGGTGGCGCCGCGTCTGACGGCCTTGCCGGCAGAGGGCGCCGTCACCGTCAACGTGCGCGGCGCCGCCGAGCAGGCGACGCAGGCGGCGCGCCACCCGAAAAACCCGGAAATCGGCACTAAGACGGTGTGGACGGGCCCGCGCCTGCTCATCGACGCCGCCGACGTTGACCTACTGGTGGAGGGCCAGAACGCGACGTTCATCAACTGGGGCAACCTGCGCATCGACAAGGTGAACCGCTCTGCCAGCGGCGTCACCGTCGACGCCACGCCGCAGCTGGACAACAGGGACTTCAAGAAGACGCCGAAGCTGACCTGGCTGGCGGCGACGGAGCGCGCGCCACTGATCCCCGCCGTCTGCGTTTACTACGAGCACATCATCTCCAAGGCTGTGCTGGGCAAGGAGGAGGACTTCAAGCAGTTCGTGGCGGCCGACACGCGCTCCGAGCTGGTGATGCTGGGCGACCCGGAGCTGGCCGGCGTCCGGCAGGGTGACGTCATACAGCTGCAGCGGCGCGGCTTCTTCATCTGTGACGCGCCGTACCGGCCGGCCAGCGCCCACTCGTGCCGCGAGAGCCCCTGCGTGCTCAACTACATCCCGGACGGGCACGACGCCAAGCCGGCGTCCGGCGGTAAGGCGGCCAAGGCGGCTGCCGCCCCCGCCCCCGCGGCCGGCGGTAAGACGGCCAAGACGGCTGCCGCCCCCGCCCCCGCTGCCGGCGGTAAGACGGCCAAGGCGGCTGCCGCCCCCGCCGGCGGGGACGCGACGCAGTTGAGCGCGGCAGTGGCGGCGCAGGGAGAGAAGGTACGCCAGCTGAAGGGGGACAAGGCCGATAAGGCCACCATCGATGCGGCTGTGAAGGAACTGCTGGCGGCGAAGGCGCAGTTCAAGGCGGCCACTGGTCAGGACTGGAAGCCAGGCGCCGCCGTCGCCGCCGCTCCCGCCGCCGCTCCCGCCGCCGGAGTCGGAGCCGGAGCGGCCTCGGCTGCCCAGCTCAATGGGAAGATCACCGCTCAGGGGGACAAGATCCGTCAACTCAAGTCAGCTAAGGCTGAGAAGGCGGCTGTCGATGCCGAGGTGAAGGCGTTGCTCGCTCTCAAAGCCGACTTCAAGAAGGCTACAGGCCAGGACTGGAAGCCGGGCAATGACGCTGCCTGCCGCCGCCGCCGCCGCTCCCGCCCCCGCCCCCGCTGCCGCCGAGACGGCGTGTCTCTTCGAGCCAGCAGTGTCGCCGCCCAGGGCGACCAAGGTCGACAGCTCAAGGCTGCCGAAGGCCGACAAAGCCTCCGTAGACGCCGCCGTTAAGGCGCTGCTGGCGCTGAAGGCCGACTATAAGGCGGCCACTGGCCAGGACTGGAAGCCAGGCGCCGCCCCCGCCGCAGCCGCCCCCGCCTCAGCAGCCGCCCCCGCCTCAGCAGCCGCCCCCGCCGCCGCCCCTGGAGCCGATTCTGCCGCCGCCCAGCTGAACCAGAGCATCATCGACCAAGGCAACAAGGTTGGAATCTGGCGAGCATGCTGCTGCGCTTCGTTGCTTATTTCGGTGGCATGGAACTCACTTTGTTTATTGTCGTTGTATGTTCGCAAATCGTTTGTTTAGTTTGCGGTTAGTTGAGCGCTTGATGCCGATGTTAGCTAGAAAATGTGCAGTCATGGGACAATTTGTCCTGCCTTCTTCTCTGGCGCTAATACTGGTGCATAATGTTTGTGGATCCTCGCTAACAGTGCTTAATGCATAACTCCAGAGGGGGCAAATCTCTCCCCCTTGACTAACATTCGCAACAGCCTAAAAACCGGAAAGGCTATCAACGAAGAACATGCGTATTGCGTATGGTTTTTTCCACTTCAATACCATACACGCTGGTCATTTTTATAAATCAATTTAATCCGGATTTTGTAATTTATTTATTTCCGGAGTAAGGTTCCAGTCAATCCCAACTGAAGCAGAGCTTGTTGCGCAGGCCAAGACCCCGCCATCTAAGCGTGCAATGTGTGGTAATCGGCATAATTTAGAAACAAAGTTTTCACGTGCACAAGCGTACCTGGACACGGTCTGTCGGCCACAGTCCAAAGGGAATGGCCTTCATACCAACGGTCTGTCGGCCACAGTCCAAAGGGAATGGCTTCCAAGTTCCATACCATAACAGCATTTATTTCTGATATATTTTTTTTAGTTCACGTCTTTTCAAAATGTGCACGAAATAAATAATATTTTTATCATTATTATTATTACAAATGTTGACTCGTACTCTGATTTTTAAATTAAATTAAACGTGGTGTACTGTACTGGTCGAGAAATCAATCATTCACCAATCGATCATCAAAAAGAGAGCACTTGGTGTCTGTAAATGTCGTGAGATTTAAATGTGACCCGGTCTTACAGTGGTGAATAGTATAGGCTGTACGTCTCCTGTATTCCAGTCAAAACTACTGGTCCCTTCTTGCTGCTTGCTATGGTAGAACAGGCGCTGACTGCATGCTTTGCAAGATGCTTTGCTTTGGTTTAAAATGCTGCATGCTTTGAAAGATGCTTTGCTTTGATTTAAAATGTTGCATGCTTTGAAAGAGGAGCTTAGCTAGACCAGAAAGTGTATGACTGTTGGTGACTTGTTATCGGTGGTCCCTGGCATTGCATATTTATTGAGCATAGCCTGCAAAGCCCGCGATGGACTTTTTGACGAAACCTGACACTGGAGCAGACTCCAATTGGCTACTGGGCGGACACTGACTCCCGGTCTGGATACTATATGTGACCACTTATAGACGGACCCTGCCGGTCTGGATACTGTGACCACTGGACGGACCATGTCTCCTGGTTTGGATACTGTGACCACTGGATGTAACCTTCGGCTCAGACAGCTTTTTACCAATTCCACAACTGTTTTGCTTTCTTTCAGATATTTTTATCCATCTACTCACCGCTTGTACAGCGTTGCATTGCATCTCACTTAGACGTGGCCTGTTGGGGGTATTGTTTTGTGGTGTTTCGCTTCATTTAGAGTTGTAGGGCGTTTGATAACCAAACAGTCGCGACGTCCTGGAATTGAATTTATCATCGTCATTGCAGAGGACGATTCTGTTTAGTTTGTTTCGACTTCCGTGCCGTGCCGTGCCTTGCTCTGTCGTGCCGTACTTTGCTGTGCCGCACCGTGCCGTGCTCACGGCGTGGTGGTGCGTTTCAGGTTCGTCAGGTGAAGTCAGCCAAGGCTGAGAAGGCGGCTGTCGATGCCGAGGTGAAGACGCCGTGTTGTCTCGCCGTGCTCCAAAGGTCGCGACTCAAGAAGGGCATATGTGCGGGCCCGGACCGCGAAGCTAGGAAAGTCCGGGAGAAATTAGACAGCTGACTGCCGCTCGCACCGTGCAGCCCCCCGCCCCCGCTGCCCGAAATGTCCTCGGAGAAGGCGTAGCGAGTGTCTCTGAGCACTCCAGCCAGGTCGCCGGCCCCAAGGGCCGACTAAGGTTCCGACAAAGCTCAAGGCTGTGCTCTCAAAGGCCGAAAAAGCCTCCGTAGAGCGCTGTTAAGGCAGCGCTGGCTGGCGCTGAGGCCAGACTATAAGGGACGACCGCACTGGCCCAGGATGGGAGAGAGCACGGATACGGACCAGCCCCCTGCCAGTCAGCCGCCCCAGCCCCAAGCCAGGTGAGCCGAGTCTACAATTACCCGCCGCAGAGCCAGCACAGCCCTGGCCGGCCGGCCGCCCGCCAGCGGCCCGCCGCCGCCCCTGGAGCGCGATTCTGGCACCAGCCCGGTCCACTCTAAGCTGAACCAGAGCATCATCGACCAAGGCAACAAGGTTGGAATCTGGCGAGCATGCTGCTGCGTTTTCGCTGCTCATTTCGGTGGCATGGAACTCACTTTGTTTATTGTCGTTTTATGTTCGCAAATGGCTTGGCGGTTTTATGTTCGCAAATGGCTTGGCTAGTTCCCGCAAATGGCTTGCGGTTAGTTGAGTGCTTGATGCCGATGTTTACTAGACAAATGTGCAGTCATGGAACAATTTTTCCTGCCTTCTTCTCTGGCGCTAACACTGGTGCATAATGTTTGTGGATGCTCGCTAACAGTGCTTAATGCATAACTCTAGAGGGGGCAAATCTCGCCCCTGACTAACATTCGCAACAGCCTAAAAACCGAAAAAGCTGTCAACGCAGAACATAGGTAGATATGCTTTCTTCCACTTCAATGCCATGCCCGCTTTGCATTTTTACAAATCAATTTGTTAGGATTTTTTGTTTTGAATGGATGGATTTTCGGGGTAAGGTCCCAACTGAAGCAGAGCTTGTTGCGCAGGCCATGACCCCACCATCTAAACGTGCAATGTGTGGTATACGGCATAATTTAGAAACAAAGTTTTCACGTGCCCAAGCATACCTGGACACGGTCTGTCGGCCAGAGTCCAAAGGGAATGGCTTTCCATACCATAACAGCATTTATTTCTGATGTAGATGTTTTTTCTTTCATTTCTGAGGTTCACATGTCATCAATATGAAATGTCAGTGTGGCTATGTGCACGAAATAATTGACATTATTATCATCGCATTATTGTTATTATAAATGTTGACTCGCACTCTCGAATTCTACATTTAAAGTGAAACGTTGGTTGTGCCGAAGTGGTCGAGAAATCAATCATTCACCAATCGATCATGAAAAATAAAACACATTCGGTGTCTGTAATTGTCGTGAGAATTTAAATGTGACTCGGTCTCACAGTGTTGAATAGTATCGGCTGTATGTCTCCTATAACTGGTCCCTTCTAGCTGCTTGCTATGGTAGAACAGGCGCTGTCTGCATGCTTTGCAAGACGCTTTGCTTTTTATTTGAAATGCTGCATGCTTTGAATCAGGAGCTTAGCTAGACCAGAAAGTGCAAGACTGTTGGTGACTTTTTATCGGTGGTCCCTTGGCATTGTATAATGTATATAGAGCATAGCAAAGCTCCGCAGTGGACTTATTGACGAAACCTGGCACTGGAGCGGACTCCAATTGGCTGCTGGACAGTGGACGGACACTGACTCCCCATCGGGACACTGTGACCACTAGGACGAACTTCCTGACTCCCGGTCTGGATACTGTGACCACTGGACGGACCATGTCTCCTGGTCTGAATACTGTGACCATTGGACGAACTCTGACTCCCGGTCTGGATACTGTGACCACTGGACGAATTCTGACTCCCGGTCTGGATACTGTGACCACTGGACGGACCATGTCTCCTGGTTTGGATACTGTGACCACTGGACGTAACCTCTGGCTCAGGCAGCTTTATACCAATTCCACAACTGTTCCGCTTCCTTTGATATATTTTTATCCATCTACTCACCGCTTGTACAGCGTTGCATCACGTTTCACTTAAACGTGGCCTGTTGGGGTATTGTTTTGTGTAGTTTCGCTTCATTTAGAGGTGTAGGCCGTGGGCGTTGTATAACCTTGCAGTCACGACGTCCTTAAATTCAATTTATCTTCGTCATTGCGGGGGTCGATTCTGTCCAGTTTGTGCCGTGCTGTGCTGTACCATCCCCTGTTGTGCTGTACCGTGCCGTGCTGCACCTTACTCTGTCGTGCTCTGTCGTACCGTACTCACGGCGTGGTGGTGCGTTTCAGGTTCGTCAGGTGAAGTCAGCCAAAGGCCTGAGACGGGCGCTGTCGATGCCGGAGGTGAGAGAACGTTGCGTCGCTCTCAAAGCGCGACGTCAAGAAGGCCACCGGGCCAGGATGGAACGCCAGGCATGACGCGCCCTGCTCCGCCTGCCGCTCCTGCCGCCGCCCCCGCCCCCCCGCCGCCCGCTGCCGTCGGAGACGTGCGTGTTCTCTGAAACAGCAGGTGGCCGCCCAGGGCGACAAGGTCCCGACAGCTCCAAGGCGCCACAGCCCGACGAAAGTCCTCCGTGACGACCCGCCGTTCAAGGCGCTGACTGGCGCTGAAGGCACGACTACCAAGACGCCACTGGCCAGGGACTGGAAGCCAGAACCGCCCGCCTCCGCCGCACGCAGCAGCGCGCCCCGCCCCCCGCCTCCCCGGCTGCTTCCGGCTCTCCTCGCGCCCCACCAGTCGATCTGCGTTGGCAGGCATTTTTGTAAGCCCTATGGGAGCCAACTGGTGGCAAAATGAGACCCTCAAGTTCCGAGACGGAAAGGCGGAAGGCGCGGAGTGTGGAACGCGAGAGTTGGCTCATCAGCTGGCCCTGAAGAAGGCCTACAAGGAGCTGACCGGTCAGGATCCGGCAGCCGCCGGGGGTGGCGGCCGTGCTCCCAAGAAGCCGGCTGCTGAGAAGAAGCCAGCTGCTGAGAAGAAGCCAGCTGCTGAGAAGAAGCCGGCCGCTGAGAAGAAGCCGGCTGCCGGCGAGGACGCGGCGGCCAAGAAGCAGACGCGGCTCTGTATCGAGGCGAAGAAGGAGGAGGCGCTTTCTGACTGGTACTCTCAGGTTAGTTAGCCGCCCAGACCCAGCTGGTGTCTGACGCGCCGAGCCGGGAAGGGCTTCTGCTCCCCGACCATGCCGGCTAAACTGTCTCGTGTCATACGTACTGTTTACGAAGACGCCGACAGAGTGTGTTGAGACTCGGGCGTAATGATGATGATCGCAGCCCCTTTATAGTCGGTAGTCACGGCCATGTTGCATGAACATGATATTTAATTGTATAGTGATATACAATTCATTGAATGCCAATCTATCTTTAATTTATTTAACATTTGCTGGGTCTAATTCTTTCACATGCGATGTGCTGATGTGTTTTCTCTGCGTTCGTCAGGTGATCACCAAGTCTGAGATGATTGAATACTATGACGTCAGCGGGTGTTACATCCTGCGGCCCTGGGCCTACTCCATCTGGGAGAACATCAAGGACTTCTTGGACGCCGAGATCAAGAAGTTGGGCGTGGAGAACTGCTACTTCCCCATCTTCGTGTCGCACGCTGCCCTGGAGAAGGAGAAGGAACACATCGCCGACTTTGCTCCCGAGGTTAGTCGGGCGGGCTCGGAAGGTTCCGGGGTCAGTTAGTAAGACGGCAGGGTCTCAGCTCGTGCAGGTCAGGGTCGGGAGTTTCCCAGGCCGGCAGCATGGAGCGATCCCGATATAGACCGCCGGACGACTGGTGCCTGGTGTAATGCGACGGCCTGTGTTTGTTGTAGATGCGTTGTTTGACCCGGCGAACCGCTCTCTGTGATGTGCTCAGTGTCCGGTGTGACAGCTCTGACCCGCCTCGGCTCGGCAGGTGGCCTGGGTGACCAAGTCCGGCGACACGGAGCTGGCGGAGCCGATCGCCATCCGGCCGACCAGCGAGACGGTCATGTACCCGTCGTACGCGCGCTGGATCCAGTCCCACCGCGACCTGCCGCTCCGGCTCAACCAGTGGTGTAACGTGGTGGTCAGTAGAGCGACGATCCGCCCGGCGCCGCCCCCCCCCCAATTATGTCCCGCTGGTGACGTGTGGATCCCCGTGCACCATCACCTCTGTTTGGGAACGTCCTCATGCTGTGAAGACGATACTATTTGCATGCATACATGCAATTTTACGATGCTACTTTTGTGATCGCTGGCTGCTACTCTTTGTGAGCGTAAATTCACTGCTATTTGCATCAATGTTTAATGGGTAATTAAACATCGATGCAAATAGCAGTGAATTTACGCTTCCGCGATGAAGTTGCTTAATTCTTGTGTACAACTTATGTTTGCTCACACATCGCACTCGACTGCTGGACATGGAGTCGCTAGATCTTTTCTGTAATTGAATATATCAAAATAATAATGATTATTAAATATTGCACGATAAATAAATACAGGTATAATAATGGAATTAGATATAAACAACGTATCAGTGTTAACACATATGTTTAATTTTTAGAGCGTTTCATTTTTAGAACTCAAAAGTTGGTCTGCATTGTAGCCGGTGGTGGCCTGCCCCCCCCCGGGCGTTGCAGCGATCTGACGCGCCGGCCGGCCTGTTGCAGCGCTGGGAGTTCAAACACCCGCAGCCGTTCCTGCGCACGCGCGAGTTCCTCTGGCAGGAGGGCCACACGGCGTTCGCCACAAAGCCTGAGGCCGACGAGGAGGTGCTGGCCGTCCTGGACCTGTACCGGCGCATCTACGAGGAGCTACTGGCCATTCCGGTCATGCCCGGCCGCAAGACAGAGAAGGAGAAGTTCGCCGGTAGGTGGCCGGCCGAGTGTGGGAGGGTCCTGCCCGGCGCAGTCGCAGCCGGTTTTTCCAACAGTGCCCGTGTTCCCAACTGTACGCTGGGCCATGGTCCTAACATTGGGTTTCGTTTCCCAACTGGGTGGCCGTTTTCCCACTGTGATGGGCTCGCGTGTGGGCGCAAAATTTGGCCTTCAGGTTGGTCGGGCGCGCCAGAACCCCAATAAAACAAACAACTTGTGCCTCTGTTTATCGAACTTGTGCCGGTGTTTCCAACTGTGGGGCGTGTTTCCAACTGTGCCGTCGTTTGCCAACTGTGCTGTGGTTTCCATACTGTCGTGTTTCCGCAACTGCTGCCGTGTCCCTCCTAACAGTGTAGGTGTGTTCCACACTCCGTCGCTCACTCATGGTCAACCTCGTTGGCTGCGCAAAGCAGCGCAGTCTGTTTCGAACCACGGCCGTGCTGCTAGACCATCCTGACTCCCGCCATTCGCGTTAATGCTGACGGCGCGGCTGCCTGCCCGCCAGGGTGGCGTCTACACCACCACGGTGGAGGCGTACGTGGGCGCCAGCGGCCGCGCCATCCAGGGCGGCACCTCGCACCACCTCGGACAGAACTTCAGCAAAATGTTCGACATCGTGTTCGACGACCCGGAGACGCAGGAGAAGCAGCACGTGTGGCAGAACTCGTGGGGCATCACCACGCGCACGCTGGGCGTGATGGTGATGGTGCACGGCGACAACCAGGGCCTGGTGCTGCCGCCGCGGGTCGCCAGCGTTCAGGTGGGCGGCACGGACCGGTCGACGGGGCTCTATCTGCTCTGGGGACCTCCTGTGTGGAGAGGGTGGGCCGACAGTCTGTGGGAGAGATGAGAGATTATCTCTGCATTTTACATAATTGGAGCGTTGTAAACATTCCTTAGGCGTATTACGTGTAAGTTAATGTGTTTTGCCATTGCCCAAATCGAGTAATCAGTGATTGTCATTGGTCAGTATCCAGAGATAATAATTCCTTGTGGTATAAGTGATGGTAGTGTCGAGTGCCGATGCTCATCCACCTCTTAATCCTCCCGATTGCCGGTCGTATATCCTCTGTCACGCCGACGTTAACCCGGGTCTGGTGGCCGCTGGTCACCGGGCAAGTGACGGCCCTCGAGCCGTCCCCCGGGAGTGGTGGTCGTCTGCATGGCGTGGGCCCTCCTCGCAGCTTCGTCCTGCGTGGAAGGGCCTGTCCATGGGCGGCTGTCCGGTCAGCGGTCCATTTTGACCCACTTCACCCCTTCTCCTTCATCCCATGGCTGCGCAATGGTTCGGCTGGACCGAAGCGGTCTCTCCCTACACCAAACAAACAAAACAAAGTGCCGATGCTGACCAGTGGTTGCGTCTGCCGCCGCTAGGTGGTGTTGTGTGCCGCTGCTGACCAGTGGTTGCGTCTGCCGCCGCCAGGTGGTGGTGGTGCCTTGCGGCATCACGGCCAGCTTGAAGGAGGCCGAGCGGGACGCGCTGCTGGACACCTGCCGCCAGTTCGAGACGCAGCTGGTCGCCGCTGGCGTCCGCTGCCGTGGCGACCTGCGCCTCAACGTCTCCCCGGGCTGGAAGTTCAACCACTGGGAGCTGCGCGGCGTGCCGCTGCGGCTCGAGCTGGGGCCGCGCGACCTGCGTCAGGACCAGTACGTGCTGGTGCGCCGCGACACGGGCCAGAAGACGACGCACGCGCGCGCCGCGCTGGCCGACGACGTTGCTCGCCTGCTGACTGAGATCCAGGCGGATATGTTCGCGCGGGCTAAGGCGCGCCAGGACGAGCACGTGGTGGTCAGCCATGACTTTGGCGAGTTCTGCAGCAAGCTGGACAGCAAGTGTCTGATCCAGGCGCCCTTCTGTGGAGAAATCGCCTGCGAGGAGCGCATTAAGAAGGACTCTGCCAGGTCAGCCGGCAGGGGCGAGACGGGGACGGCAGGGGGAGGGTAGATGGGGGGGGGGGCGGAACGGGGAGGGTAGAAGAGCGGGGCGGGGCGTCAGCAGGCGGGACGCCTGATGCGATGCATGATTCATACGCAACCTACTGCAGAAAAAGCCACTGTTTTCTCAGCGACCTTTCCTCAAAGTGGGGGTTTTCTTTCCTCTTACTATTTGCTAATTGATGATGCAAATGAGAGTTGATTTTTTCGACATCGTATTATAAATTAATTTATGATTTAATATGCTGACTATGAGCCCAGTTTATTCATCAATTGACACGCTGGTTGCCTTGCTGTGATCAATCTTGACCTATTGTACCGGCTACGACTAGCATTTTCATGTCTCTCTTATTGAACTTGGGAGCAGTGCTCGGTCTTCGCACATCGCATGTATGCTGAGCACTTTTGGAACATGTCAGCTGCCTTGGTTGCTTCTGCGACCCTACGTATAGATGTTTTATGACCGGGAACTGTTTTTGTCTGCAGGGAGGAGGCGGCCGAGCCTGGAGCGCCAGCCATGGGCGCCAAGGGGCTGTGCATCCCCTTCAAGCAGCCGGCCGAGCTGGCGGCGGACGCCCGGTGCATCAGCCCCGGCTGCACCAACAAGCCCAAGTTCTACACCTTGTTCGGACGGAGTTACTAACGCGAACGCTGCTAGCGACGTCCAGGCGGTGCCAGACACCATCTGCGACTGCTTGTTACGGGAAGGCCATGACAGCCCGACGGAGCGGTTGATACTTTCCATGCTGTCTTTTATCCTGTTTTGGTGAGGTCTGATGCAATACACGTCCTTCGTCCGAGACTGAAGTGACAAGTATTGGATGGTGGCTTTAAAGGACTGGGTGCCGGAATCTGTCTGTTCTGCCTGATTGTCGTTTAATACATTTTTACCTGTGCAGGTACATTGCCTCTTTGACAATTGATGACACATGCGGCTCCACGGAGCTCGATGACTTGACTGCGCTCATGTTGCGGCTGCGCGGCAACACGTCTACTTCCATTTGCCTAGTGACCCGTCAACCCATTGACATTTCTCGGGAGAAACTTGGGAGCGGGCTAATGCCGGTCTTTTTAAACTGAGGTACCCTGTTCACTAACTAGCACATTATCAATTTTCTTCGCCTGGTGTCGACGATAGCACGCTAAATGCTGCTTCGGTGGACTGTTGTGACCGTTGGTGTTCTCCCGTATCAATCCGTAGGCGCTATCTTCAATTGAAGACAGCCATTGGCAAAGAGAGGCATTCACGGAGACGGAGACGTAGTTACTCGTCTCTGACCCTGGCCCGGGCGACGAGTCTCTGAACGGCGATTAGATTTCATCCCATGCCGATTGCTGAGCGGATCCGCGAGGGTTGGGAGAGGGGGTGGACCTACAGAGCGCAGGGCGACATCACATACAGAACTCGAGGTCCACGGGTAGCCGGCCGAGTGGTTTAGTCTTTCAGAGCGGACACGCACAGACCAGGCTCTTCATCAAATAGCATCAGTAAGACGTTAGACGCCTCGGAGGACGAGCAA
>VOPJ01015323.1:0-18533 GCA_014673585.1 Semibalanus balanoides
CCAATGACGTCTTATTTCGCCGTTTGGTCATCAGCCATCCTACCTGTTTGATCGCAGACAGCTCTGTTATGACCTCCGGAGGCCCGGCTGAGCCGACGTGGCCGTTTTGGCAGGAGCAGGCGGCTGGGGGTGGGCCGAGTCAGGGTCGGGGTGGGGGGTCGCCCACTCACGGCTCGTTACACGTGTTAGCTGGCACCAGGCGCGTCACTCTCACGTCGCGTGAAACGTCGCTCCCGAGACAGCGGCCAAATGAGGAGCCGGCGTGACGACAGAGGGCGGGGTGGGAGGGGGGGGGGGCGTCAGCCACCGCCGGGAGCCGCGCTGTGACTCCCACTGCCGGCAGCTTATGAACATCAGCTGGAGTCAGAGCAGGTAGACCATCACTAACCGGTCAGCTCGGCTCTCGAATCTCGTCCCGCGCCGGCTATTTATAAATGGGTTGTTTGGCAGAGCAAACGTCAGCTCAGCAGGGTTGATAGTTGAAATAATAAATTGTCTGTGATTGTTGGATTTATAGCACTTTATAACCTTGTCGCCTGTGAGTTTGGAATGGGCGGTTAAAGTAAATGAGATGATGAGGGCTGCATGAGGTGATGCGAGATTAGTTTAGAGAAGGTGCGTCCACGTGGTTCGTCTAGATTCGTGCTTCAATAACCGAGTTATTCCCGAAACAAAAATCCACAATAATTTGGCTCAATATATACCGCTCAGATAGCATGTTATTTTATTCGATCAGTTTTAATTAACCTGAAAGGTTCGCATTAACAACTCAGGGTGGTTGATGGGTGCTTGTCTCATGCGTCAATAGAAAGTCAGCAAGGTTCACGACATCGTAAATCGCGCTTTGCAGACTAAGAATAGGATACCTACTTGGCGATAAATCATGATAAATTGCCTCCCGCCATTTATCAGCCAGATCGCTACAATTTTTACCATTCAAAAAACCTGCCAGTCGAAAGTTCCATTCATCTGTATGACGAGTTGCAACAGAACTCCGCTCTGCGACCGAATTTCCCGCAGCAGTCTGCGGTGAGCTCGTCCAAGTGGAATTCATTTATCAGCCTGCAGTCGATACCTCGTGAAACCACCGAGCCAGGCATCAATGTGATGGAAACGGCGGGTCATAAAGCTGCCCTCTCTCGGTTTAAGGACCGACCCTGGCCGTACTAACCATGCGCCAGCCAGAAGAAGCGAGCCGTGAAGTGGAAAGATGGCGGCCATTTGTGCCCCAGCCTCGAGCGAACCATCGAACCATCTGCCATCGAACCATCTTCGTCTGCAGCTGGAGCCGATCGCCTGTCGTCTCGGCGGACCGCACCCTGGCGAGCGAACCATCAACCATCTACCATCGAACCATCTTCGTCTGCAGCTGGAGCCGATCGTCTGTCGTCCCGGCGGACCGCACGCTGGACGGCACCACTGCATTTCAAGGCCAGGTCAGCGGTGCCAGTCACCCGTCATCGCGCTGACATTATACAAACACTTAGCTCCGGGGCCCGCCGAGATTGAAGCCGCCCACGCCGACACCTCCGGCGGGTATTTCGAACCTCTTCGGCGTGGAAACGATCCCGATGCACGGCCTGCTTCCGGGAGCGGGCGCGCGGCAGTGACGGCCGACGGATTTATGTAGCGGCCGCCGATTGTGAGGAGAGATGGCGGCCGCGCTCATCGCTGCTGAGTACTGATGACGTCACCGGCCGGCATCCGATGAAGATGAAGTTGGCAGCGGGGAGACGGAGCCGCGGCTCGGCTCGGCGAGGCAGGCCACGGTCGGCCGCCGGCACGGCCGGTCACAGTGGGACGGACCATGACCGAGGAGCTGTGATCTGCAGGCTGACAGAGCGCTGAGATGGAGTTGGCAAGGGCTGGCTGCACCTGGCAGAGGTGGCATGTGGGGGTGGAGGGTGGCTTCATGGCCTGTCACTGCTCCTGAGACTAGTGGTAGTGGCAATGGTTAATGGTTATGCAGAGTGTCTCATAAAGAATGTTCATTTTTATATCGAAAACATACAGTAGACGACGCACGACGACGTCGTCTACTGTATGTTATGATAGACGACGCACGTGCAAATTCACAGGTATCGTTTGTTTTGTTGTTGTTTTATTGTTGGGAGATATTGGCTATGTTGTTGTCCAATACGTGCCAGCCATAGCCTTCATATAGACAATCCAAGCTGATAGAATAAGGCGTTAGGCATCCTTATGGTGCCTAATGGCAATTTGATAGCTAGTCGTCCAAACAAATACACAGATGAAACATTTTAACTGTAAAATAAAAGCAATTTTAAAATTGACAACCATTATGAAAGACCCTGTAGGTTTTGCGTGATACCAAACTTTCTGCTCGTTATCGTACATACAGACACGATGTCAAATATGGCATTATAAAAAATAATTGTTGTGGAAAACCGTTGAACTTTTTAAGGCCAGAGCATCTACTGTAAAAAAACGACATGCCGATATAATATATGAATTAAGCTCGTACAATATGTATTTAGGTTGTACAATGTACATGCATTAACTTCTATGGCGCATTCTTATATGAAGGCTAGCTGTAGGTAATACAAAAGCAATACATTTTGGATTTGCATAAGCGCCTATAAGTCTAAGCTCCTTTTGAGGTGCATGGTGGGATAAAATAAGATGACAATAGCCGAATGAAATAATTAAAATAATACAATATAAAATTGTGTCAAGCCTTAAATTACATATAACACAAAATACAACAGAAACATGTAGTGCAATTTTGCCGTCATTTGGTACCGCTTTGGAATATATCACCCTTATCGGATACAAAGTTTCACCCAAAGGCTCTACCAGCGCTATCGGGCAGTATATCCAAACTTCGCTATCAGACTCCGCCATACAAAGAGCCATTAGAGGCATAACTTCAGCGGATCAGAGCCTCAATGACCCCATACGCGAATCGCAAGACGACAATATTGCCGGAGGGACACACTGTAGTCAAGAGAAGCGAGTATTTTTCTCGCCTTTGAAGGAATGCATTAGACTGTTTTGTTTTGGAGCGCGTTGCAGACACGTCTCAATTCGCTCTAAAGCCGGCCGCACACTAGGCCATTCGGCCGCGATATCGCCGCGATTCTTTCGCGGACACATATCAGGGATTGAACCGCTCCTCAAAATTTTGCCATCTGGGTGTCGTACCGCAACTCCCAACTAAGTTAATTCATCAGGAAATACGATTTGTTTGGCCGTGTTTATATTTTTGGCCGTGTCTCTGGTGGAGTCGCGGCGATATCGCAACCGAATGGCGCACTGTGCGGCCGGCTTAATTGTACTATTTCATCAGTTTCAATGACAAACATTGTTATTGTATTTTATATCCATTTTTGTGCTAATTTCTGTGACATTCGAGAGCAGCTCTGGTGTGCAGACTAAAATATCCTGTCGGGAAAATGCCCAGGTGCTTTTCTCACATATTACCAGACCATCCAATGGGTCTGTCGGCATTGAAATGCTGCTAAGTGACTGTTGAGTACCGACATTCGCTAAGCTCCTAGCGAATGTTTAATGATAAAATCATGTCGAAGGGAATAGCGAATGACCTTCTGTCTGAACAGTTAAAAACATTATTTAAAGTAAAATGATGTATATGCTAAGGCAATATATAAGCACAGACTCCCGACAATAATGTAAGAAGCTTTTCAGGGGAATACTCGTCTTTGCACCATCTTTAGCTAAGGATAATAATGCAGATGTCTTAGCTTAGCGTGGGTCCTGATCTCGGGAATCCATCCTGTCAAAACATTCGGACTAAATTTATAAAAAAGTGGAAATGACAATGAAATAGTAACGGCATTGCGTAACCGTTGCGATGATGCGACACATGCATTATTGTATGATGTTCAGTTGTCACTTCGCACTACCGAGTTAACCGGTAACCCATTGCTTAAATAGACTGTGGGTTGACTCGAGTAGAGAACCGCGACTTTTGACGCTAAAACGGTTGTGCAGCTGACTCGCACAATAAAGGTACAAATGTCCTTTTATCATAATTAGTTTGTGGACGAGTCAATGACAGTTGTTTAGATTGACGTGTCTCGCGCTCACGTACTTCTCGATTTAACTTGATCTGCGAGGCTAAACGATTTATCTATTTATTTATTTCGCGAATCTAAACAGCATCCAACAGTGTTGGCTTTTAAGCTGCTGCGTAAGATAGAGTACAGCACAGTCATAGTCATTGGTCAATAACTACAAATTCCCAAATAAGCAGAGGCGAGATTGGACATAATGACATGGCCCAAGAGCGGCATCAGACAGTTTGCGGTCCATCATATCAAAACACACTCACTATCTCATCCAACTATAACACCGACTTTATATGTTTTCTGAACGAGGCTGTAGTTAGGCACCTTTTAACTGCCATGGGCAGCGCCTCCCTCGTTTCTACCGCTCTTGATGGAAACATTGCCTTCGTCACACTCAGTCTACACCTGGTTGTTTGTAGCCTGCCGTGTGATGTTGCTCGTGTGTGGCGAGTCCTGATGTCAGACCTGAGCTGTATGCGTCTTTTGGGGCCCTTTGGTGTATCGGGATGATGGAGAAGCTGATACATGCACATTGCACATGCTGTCTCTGTACTTTACCAGCGTCTCAACATCTCTCCATCCCAATTTTTTGCGATATTCACTGATGTGGTCCGATTTTTTTATTTCTGAAGATTATTCTCACGGCAAAATTAATAACCTTTTGGATCCGATGTCGCTGGTTTTGACTGGGCTGTGCCCAGGCTGGGAGAAAATATACTAGCTGAGAGAAGACCAGAGACTCTATCTGGCATATGAGGGTTGTCTTTGGCAGCATCTTACGGATCATTGAGATGGTAATCAGCGTACCGTAGCACCGCTGCACCACTCTACCCGTTGTTGTTTCATGCTCAACGCCTCACCTAGCTGCATGCCAAGTACTCTAATACACTAGACTGGTTTGACATGGATATCGTCGAAAGATAGAGCGAGGTCAGGAATCCTTTTCAATATTGTAGGAGTGCTGATTCTGCCTTGCTATTCTTGTCTTACTATAGTGCTATTTCTGTCTTCGATGGGTTCACCTTCAACCCATTCGAAGTGAAGCACTTTGATAGTGCTCTCAGGTCGGTTTTTTCTCTAGTCTGGAGTTGGATGAGACCGGCAGGCGTGGGCGGGGCACTGTGAACAATATGAGTGTCGTCTGCGTAAGATACGATGCAGGCATGAGGCGAAAGGTGGCACGCAATGTCATTCATGAACAGTGTGAACATCACAGGGCCGAGGCTGTTACCTTGGACTACTTCGTGATCTGTTTTCATAGATGTAGGTACTGGACCGCACTGACTGTGTTCTATCGGTAAAATAGTTCTGAAACCAGCGAGCGGAGATCCCGTACCAACTAATCTTTGTCAGAAGCAATTTGCGGTCGATAGAATAAAATGCTTTAAACAGATCACGCCTCAAAATGCGGCTCCAGTAGATAGAACACTGTATACATCATACTACATAGCTAGAAATATTATACGAATTGACGTGCATTTAGCCATCCTAGATCATGGATAACATCTGATGTGATCAAACTTCCGGCGTTTAGAGATTACCCTTGCTGCAAAATGAACCAACTTTTAATGAGACCTAAATTTGTATTACTTTCGTTCCCGTACACTTGCACGCAGTACCGTAGATATAAGTCAATTGTCGAACTTTACCATCCCTTCAGATGATAAACCTTGATGAAACTCGTGAGTTTTGTTTGCAGCTCGCAAACCATTTTATATGAAACTTTTGTGCTTGATAGGCTGATTTGACAGGCGTAATGTTTTGAGCACTTTTCCGTGCCACACTGACCACTGTCGTCATCTCACTGGATTGTATGAGCCTCTCAGACTGCCGTCTCCCGGCGCCCCGCCCTGCCCCGCCCCGCCCCGCCCACCCCCGCCCGCCCGCCGCCCCGCCGCCCACGCCCGCCCCGCCCGCCCCCGCCCCCGCCCGCAGTGTCCGCCTGTCTCCCCTGTCACGCCCGTGCGAGTCCTCCGCCCCGAACACCTCACTCAATGTCTATTATCGTTATCCTCTGCGCCGCTAAGGTCCCAGAGCTGTCTGCAAAGGAGAGACTGAAATATACCGGTCTATAATGCATCTAATCGACTGTTAATCTGAAGCTTTTGTGCGTCTCCAACAGACGTTCAGGGTAGCTTTTTAATGAGTTCTTGCAGCAGCCTGAAAGCTTCGTCCTGGCGAAAGTCTGGGGAGGATGCTCTGATAGCACGAGGCACTTGATACCGCGCTCCGTTATTCTTTGAATGGGGAGAGCTGAGTGATAATGTATAAGCATTAAACACCTTAACAAACAGTCAATAGAGGAAAGCTGCCTACATGTTTTCAGCTGAACAGAATGAAAAACACGTCTACCTTACTGCATAGTCAGATGTTCATTACCAAGTTGCCAGAGGGAGCAATAAATGTTTCATACAAGCGACAAATGAAACAACACAGTGTACTAAAAGTATGCACCAGAGAACTTAGACAACTAAAAGTGTTATTGTGTCGACAGAAAACGCCTGCAGTCTGACTTTAACCACGAAGCCATTTCCGAAATTAGCTCCCCACGGCACAGGTCACGTGACTTCCCCTTGACCTCATCTACGGAACGAGCTCATGCTTCACGTGTAATTCGTCCCGCGGCACCGGCAGCGGCGGCGGCGGGCCGCGGCGGAGCTAATGTGCCGTGCAGAGGGTCTGACGTCCGGTCCCTCCCCGGACCACGGTCCGTCGCCACGGCCGAACGCGACACATTCCTCGCAGGGGGAGACAGAGCGGCCGACTGCTCTGGAAAGGCAGACTGACACTGCGTAGGTGTATGACTGTTGCTCCTTTCAATAGCCGTATGCTCTTTCCCAAGAAAACTTATTAAACTGAAGTCACGTAATACGGCATTTGAATGACAAGCCATGTTATTCATGACTGATCAGTGATCATAATATGCAGATTCAGATACGAATCATCATCCCACTATATATATATTTATATATATATATATTATTTTATATTTGAGATTCAGTATGTGCTCAGTTCCTAACTATTTTGAAGCTGTGTGGCTTCCGTTGCGGGAGCAGATGTGCCATTTGACTCCGACCGGGCAGCTTGAGTTTGAGAGCTTCCGTAATTAGTGTTTCAGTCGAGCTTGATGTTGACCACCGGCCTTTGGAAGGTTTTCGTAAAGTTTTGGCCCCCTAGGCAAAACTTTTCACTGCTTATCTACCCAAAAAAGCCTGTACATATGAAGGGTAGGCTTGCCTTGCTCCTGTTGTGAATAATGTGCTAAAATTAAGCGGGATATTTCAGTCTTGTTGGAAATTCCCCGCAGTGGCAGGCTGTCTGGTTTATTGCGAGGCAGCTGTTTAGAGGGTCGGTTCTCAGCCATTTGCGTTTTCATTGGGATAGTTTCCACTTTCCAGTGACAATCGTGCTTGTGTCGCGTCTTTCAACGATTCCATATGGCTCCGCGCCAACCTCACAATCGTAGTGGTCGAAATGTGCGCTGTACCTACATTATACACAGGGGCGGATCCAGAGGGGGGACAGCGGGGCTGGCAGCCCCCCTCAATGGGAATTGCCGCCCCTGCGCCGAAGGCGCAGGGGCACTATTTTGCGCCGAAGGCGGCAATCTCTGGGCGCGCAAGCGCCCCCATTCCATGGAGAAAGCGATTAACCATGGAGGGCATTCCAAACCCATGGAGGGCGCCCCAAAACCAATAGAGAGCGCCCCCAAACCCATAGAGGGCGCCCCCAAACCCATGACTGTTCCTCCAAACCCATGGAGGGCGCCCCCAAACCCATGGAGGGCGGCCCCAAACCCATAGAAGGCGCCCAAACCCATGGAAGGCACCCCAAATCCATGGAGGGCGCCCCGAAACCCATGGAGAGCGCCCCCAAACCCATGGAGAGCGCCCCCTTAACCCTTAACCATGGAGGGCGCCCCATTGCCATAGTGCCGCCCCCCCCCCCAAAGTGCACCCCGATGCCCAAAAAGCATTCTGACTCATAGCTTCTGACAGGCGGGCCTCAAACTCGGTTAAGCGCGCCCTCGAATGTTTATTAGTATTCACCAAATCTTAGAAGGCGCGCAAATCTGAGGACGGGCGCCCCCCCCCTCACATAAAAATGACGGTCGCCTTAGATCATGAGGGCCGCTATCCATCCCATGGCCGGCACTCCAGCTTCTGCGGCTTCTGGGGAAGGAGCCCCCGATACCCAAACGGCACCAATACTTGGAAGGGTGCTCGAAACTGTCAAAGTGCACCCTTAATACAAGATGAGGTGCAATCGGATTAAACGGGCCGCCCCAACTCACAAAGGGTGCTCTCAAAAGCAACGGGAGGGTGCCTTCCAAATAGAGAATTTATAAAAGTTTAATGTGTTACTAATAATGAGTTATTTTGCGCCGGACGGCTGGCAATTTCCATTACCTCCCCGCACTCATGACGCATGGTCATGGTCACTTCTTAATCCAGGGAATGTCCCTTCCACAGGAAACGTTTTGGGAGGATTTATGCAAGATGGCCCCACGCCGCCTCCGAATGGCTGGTAAAAAGCGCAGTTTAGCCCGCACACCGTGATAGGGGGGGGAGGAATCTTGCCCCTCCGGTTTTCTAAATATAACTTGAAGCAATTATACAATACATGCATAACCGTTTTCACAGATGATTTATT
Source organism: Semibalanus balanoides (assembly GCA_014673585.1). Lineage (NCBI taxonomy): Eukaryota > Metazoa > Arthropoda > Thecostraca > Balanomorpha > Balanidae > Semibalanus > Semibalanus balanoides. Next base: position 8,706 of record VOPJ01015323.1, read on the forward strand.
TTGCACGAATGTTTTTTAAAACATTTAAAAATGTCTTAAAAATGTTTTTTTGTTAGTAGCCGTTTCAGCGCATGGACTAATTTTGCGAGAAATGTTTAAAGCCTCGGCGTAGGCCGTAAGGGCATAGGTTTAACAGCATATTTTGGGTCAAATAGTTCCATCGTGAAAAGGCTACCTGACTGAAAACTTTCAAACATTTAACTTTAAAACGTTTTAAAAAACATTTCGCGAAAATATATCCATCGGAAAAGCGGGCTATTTCCTCAGTGAAACTTCCCAGTACTTTGCTACATCAGTTCTCTTTTATACCTGTTACATCTCTAAATGAATCGATATAAAACAGGGCGGATCCAGGACGAAGGGCGAAAAGGGGCCCTGGCTGCCCGTACCCAAAGTCCTGACACTATTATTTGCCTACGCTTCCCCTAAAAAATACGGTCGGGGACAACGGTCGTCTGCAATTTTACCGTAAACTGCTTTGGGCGGCAGTGAAATCCGCTATCAACAGTCAAAACGGGAAAATTTTGCGCGTTTCGGCGGGCATGACACCAAGTTCGCAATTGCATATACAATTCGAATGGGGGAAAATAATTGATTAGGTGTCTGTAGAGGCTCTCCTGGGGATAATGCGGCTCCAGGACCAACTATTTGACATCATAGGTACCCGCTGAGATGTAACCAGGAGTGGTTCCGTGAGGCCCTTCGGCACCCACTCACGGTCGTGGGTGTCCTCAATTTCATCAAAATCAATTTGATGTCTTCATCTCACGTCAGTCATAAATGAAGGCACAATACATTCAAAGAACCTCTTTTCCCCTCACCTGATCCACCTGCAGTGGTCTTGATCAACACCTGGAGACTGACCACATAGTCTGGTTTCCAATTTTCAAAGTACCTTTGTACTGTATTATATCTTATTGACCTAAATAATACAAGATTTTTCACCGCCGCTTCTCTGTATCAACGAGCTGACAGCCTGATGCCTCCTGTAACTACACTCAGCTGACTCTAGTTCTCACGTGGAGGGACAATATCTAATTATCTGTTTCACCATCGAACAATCATCGCTTGCCAACTTCCCACTGTTCTGGTTTGAATATTCGAATGTTATTTCCCACGACCTAAAATTAAATTTTCAGCCATTTCTGTATTATATCATGTTTTCTGGTCCATCTAAGCTCGGAGCATCACAGTCAGTGATCATCGTTACAAGCGACACATCCATATCCGAGTGATCCTCTTTTTTTCACTCGGTTTGTCCCGTAACGCTGAAATTGCAACTTAATATAACATTACGTTTAATGATTACACTTTCTGATCCTCAATAGCTGGAGCACAATCTATTATCTGTATCACTAGGTTCGTACCTTTACCTCTCTCTATTCATACATTATCACCGCTATCTGTATCACTGAGGACATTACTATCTCTGCCTCTTGTGGTCACCGTTGAATAATCACATATTGTGAAATCCGTAAAAGTGAGTAGAATGTATAGCCTCATATGTATTCATGAACCGATTGCTTAGTTCTTGTCTGGGTTAAATCAAGCACAACTGGTAGGACCAATCTAGCCCTTCTTCGTATACCCTGGCTCTGTATCAATGGGGTTATCTAGGGTGACTTCTGCATCAATCTGTGTAGCTTCCAACGGAAGGACGAATCTAGCCCTCTGTGACTCATATCGACAACTCACTATCAACTGGACATTGCTTGCTACAACTGGAGGACAAATTCTTAGTCCCTCCGATGGTAATTGCTGAACCCAATCGCGCTAGTAGCGTCAACATGAGAGGAAAGGGTGCGATTATACCTGAGAGCTCTGGCTCGCTCTCAGTCTGGTTTAAAATTGTATCTCCAAAGTTGATTTTCCACGACCTAAAATCGAATTTTCACGGGCCATCTTGTAATTCCAAGCAGCGGCATCCACATCAGTGGGACGCATGCGGTACATAGGCAATCTTAGTGGTATCAAATCTTGGTTATCAATGAGCGCACCATCTTAGCCCTTTCGGTAACCTTCTCGAAAACTTGTTGTTACGCGAGGTTACGTCTTTTTCCGCGTATCCTCTGTAATCGGTAGTACAATCTATCTTTTTGTATTCGCTCTGCTCGCACATGCTGGAGGATCTAAACACTAGTCCTGGAAATTCAAAACCTTCTTTGATATTCAACTTGTTAATGCCTTTTACCCATTTATAATGTTTAATAATCGTTATGTTATGTTATTGCCTTGACATGAATGCTTCCTTCCAGACATCGGACCTCATTGTATCACTTTTATTACCTCTCAGAGGTACTTAGCTCGCTATCCCTTGTATATGGAGGAAATCTAGGCCTTCTGTATCACCTCTGTATGCAATGGAGGACAATCATTCTTGTACTCCACCCTGCTGTATAGTATCCGGGACGCTGTCTCGGGTATATAAGGACTACATATCTTACCACAGATCGAGGGCTGTGTTGGTTGGAGGGACTGAATGGATGGTAAGGTATAACTGAGATAAGTAGACTCATTTCCGCTGGGAAGCCACTCTCATCTGACATTGCGGTATGGCCCGTCATTAGATAAGTGCTTAGCGTGCTGTCAGTTGGCCGGGTTTTCAGGCGGTGCACTGATCCTGCAAGCGGACAGCAACAGAGGCTCAAATATCAGCAGGACAGCCCCTCACCACATAGATCCAGACTATAACAGATGCGGAGAACAAAGCCCGATCACCGGCTCCCGTTTACTGTTTCTGGGGTTTATTCAGGGCAAACCCGTACGAAATTTTTCGCCTGCTGACTCTTTTGCGGGTAAACCAACATATACATACAATATAACAGGAAAGTCACATTTGAAATGTCTGAAGGGGGTTCCTTCCAATATAACACAGAGGTTTGGAGTATAACATCTTTTTTTCATTTCAACCGACTCCCATTTACAAATCTCGGCGACCGGCCCCTGTGTACAGTCGAAGATGGGCTGATCACTGAATGACCGCTCACCTGTCCCTCCCGGTCAAACATCCTCGCTGAACGGCCTGCTTTCTCCCACCCTGCTCAGCAAATTTTTTGAAAATATTCATTGGAAGGGTATTGATCCTTTCCCAAACCAACAAATTCCTGCATGCAGCCTATGGATATAGTACGTTGGGGAAAATTACGTTTTATTGGTGTCATGGCATGGATTTTTGGCGTAAAAACGATAAATGTTTTTGACAAATCGTACAACATCGAGTATTTAATGCAAATTGCAAATTTAAAACGTCAAAGAAAGGAAATTACATTAAAAAAAACGTCGATCTAAGATTTGCGTAATTTTTAACCCCTAAAACTCAACAATTTTGTTTCGATAAAAAATACATGGCGCCCCCCTCAGCCGCAAAAACAGGTGCCCCCTGGGCCTGCAGCCCCCCTCAATGAAAATCCTGGATCCGCCACTGATTATACATTTATTTATCACAAATATTATGTAAGAATATTTGCTCTATTTCAGGCTCAAAGGTGTATGCTCCAAATCCCGCACACTTATTAACCTAACCTGTGCGACGCGCATTTCTTTGTGAGACCTCCAGGTGAAACTTAACTCCAAGTTGACACTCCCTCACCATGTCGAAGAGCGAGGTGGTAGCAAAGGCCAAACCAAACGCATGCTGGGCTTGCTTATTAGGAGCATGCAGACCTCCCAATGTATGCGCGGATGGAAATTCGACCACCGTCCCTTGACGACCACATACTGTTCTCATATCAGGTCGATCATCGAGTACAGATGTGTGCCATATATGGTCCGGTGCCGCTGATTCACACCTGACACGTCTCTAACTAACGCCTGCCCGCCCTGCAGCGGCGCTTCTGGATGTGAATGGCCGTGAGAACACAAGTCAGGTGTCCTCCCATGGATTATTGCTCATTACTGAATAATTCAAATGTCCGTCAATTTGAAGCTCGCTAAAAGGGAAATAGTCAAATTATACACAACACTGAAATTATTACTTGAAATCGACAGATGAGATTAAAAGACATTATAATATAAGTTAATCACATTTTTAATACAAACAATAAACATTAAACATTCCTACCAAAATATATTTCAAGTTAAAGTTGATGCGTTCCACGCTTTTACCTGACGGTCGGTACTTACAAGTATTTGGTAATATAAAGTACCTCCGGGGCCGGGAAACAGGATCAGGCCCGAAGTCAGTCTGGCAAGTTTTTGCACAAGTCCGTAGGGCCAGTGCAAAAAAGTCAAGATGACCGAGGACCACGGGAAACTGCCGGCCCGCGGGAGGTAGCCGTTTATGTACTGTGTTCTTACGCATATTGGATCTATTTAACTTTTAAGTGCTGTATCAGCCTATTAGGTGCATAACAGTGTGGAATTCGTATATAAAGGCCCTTTTTTCTGCATTTGGGTTTCCGAAGCCCAAACCTCCACACTATAACACGACCTCAAACAACGAGAGGAACGAGACAAATATTGCGACTAACATTTTTCACTGAGTTTAGGTGTAGGAGAAAGGATAAGCTAATACAACAAATGTCTGTCTCACGCTAGTACGGCAATAGACGATGTGTTGTTAACCCACTATCAGTTCGACAATCATGCACTCAACAATTAAGCAGCGAAATCCGATGAGTTTTCAGAATTAATGGCCGGCACATAATTTTTTTGGGATTTGCCCCCCCCCCCCCCCCACCCTACGAGCATCAAAATCACCACACACCACATCTACTGCGATCCGCCACACACAGCTGGTAAGCGACCTCAATATTTAACTTAGCTAAAATAGTCTTGTAACTTCGAAATGTAGGTGTTGAGATCTTTCTCGAAACGTTTTTTTGTTCGCGTCTTTCTATCATCACAACCCACCTAGCCACGACACAATTCTTTTTGTTCACTCGAGCACGACACATTCAAATACGCACAAAGGGCGTAATTTTGACCCCGCACCAATCACAGGCGAAGCGTCTAGGAGTGCCTACCAGGAACCGGCCACCTCTCCTTCTGCAGCGGCATGGACCTGACAGTGCTCGTGGGCTCGAAGACCTCTTGCCTGGGACACACGGGTAAGTCATTGTAAATGAAGGAACGCCAGCAATGTCATCCAATGGCATGGCTGGGATGTCCGATGTTGTCCTGAACTCGGAACTACACAACTCGCGCAGCCAGATCCTCCACAATCGTCATGAGAGAAGCATATAATGCGAAAAATATTAAGGCTGAGGTTGGATGATAGAGATCCGATAGGAATGGACTACTCACAATAACCGTACATGGCAACAATTCACAAACTACCACCACACTCAATGCGGCGGAGAGATCCCATGGTTGGGGGCGGGGGAAGTAGAACAACACTGAGTCCAGGGGCTGATAGCCCTGCCCGCTTTCGGCGACCTTCGATGAGATTAGCTTGCGAACCACGGTATATGTGTGTCAAGGTGCGTGCCTTGTTGTCATATTTAGTTAACATTCTAATATGCTAGGAGAGATGATATTGACTATTTCTTTCTCAAGTTAGGCGCTGGTCTTCAGGTGGGCAGGCGTCACGTCCTTGGAGAGGTGGAACCTTGCTTATGTAATAGGTTGTAGATCTATTGTATTGCGTGTCACGACCCGATATAGGGTAATGAATTGCCGGGCCAACGCCGGGGCCATCTCGAGCACTAGATAATTGCAAACTCATGCATCGGTTGCCAAATGTGCGTGAGTGATTCCATTCTTGCATGATCGGCAGTGCATTCTCCATTAAAGTGGACAATATACCATCAAAAATTATCAAAAGTTCTATACGAAGTCTCATCCACTCCGGCCTTCCTCACGCAGCCACGGTTCACTTCATTTGGACCGCCTACGAAGCCGGCTGAGGCCCGGCCGGTCCTGTACGGCCTCGTCCGGCCGTCAAAATCCGCCCGTTATCAAATGTTTTATCTAGGAACGCTGGGTGAGCAGCACCCAAAGGAGCGATACTGCCATCTCAAGCCGACGATGCCATGGGCCCTCGCGGCCGTGCCCTGGTAATGCCAGCCGACTGGAGGGCACAGAAAAATGGGGTGCTTTTGGAACTCGCAAAACGCATATTATTCGGAATTCTATGCACGTCGTCGACGGCAAATGCAAAAGTTCATAGGAAGCCAAAGAGAATTAACTATGGTTAATGTATCACATCTGGCCACATATTAAGCTGGAGAGAAGCATAAACTTTGAGGGTTAAATAAATTGAGTGGAATAATATTAATCACTATCGTGTCGTCGACGTGGCCCACCCAAATGAAATGGGAAAAGGAAGATGATTGTCGCGGGACCCGGCCCCGGGCAGGCGCGCGGGTGGGCGGCGGCCCGTGGCCAGAAGAAGGTAGACCGCGGCCGACCCTTTTCAACTTCCCCCTGCAACCGTATGCGGCGACCTGTTTGCCCACCGAATTAGCGGTGTTCTTCTGAGATAGACCTATATAGGGATTACACATTCTTAAATAATTACGTGAAATTAATTTAAATGTTTGGCGTTTGTAGTTCGTTACAAAGTACGGCAGGAGATTGAAAGTAGTGGCCCTCGGGGTAAAACAGCCGGCTAGATTCGCCCCCTTTGGGGCGCCCTCTGGACATTGCCGCCCCGCACCCGAGAAAATTTTGCCGCCCTCGGGCCTGAAGCCCCGTGCCGATGAGAACCTGGGATCCGGCTACTGAAACGCAATGAACCATGGTCCATGCGATCGTCACACAAGTTGTGAGTTGGGGACAGCCAGGTGGCTGGTGATCCTTAGAGGGGCGGCGCAGGGGCCTCCACTGGCGGATCCAGGGGGCATCAGGGGCAAATGCCCCCCCCACACAACCGCTTGAAATTGGCGCAAATTTACACATTTTCTGACATAGAAGGAGATCTACTTAACTTTTTCTATGGAAAGTTTATCTTAAAACGTAGCAATGCATTGCATAAGGAAGCAAAATCCGATGATTTTGTTATTTTGATCAACTTTTTCGGGGTGATGCCTCCCCCCTCATGGCGCCAAAATCAAAATCCTAGATCCGCCAATGGGGGTCACCAGGCCCCCTTGGCGACGCCCCTGGATGAATGGAATCAGACAGCAGCACGCCGTTTTAACAGATGTATAGGCTGTGCCGCACTGCACATGGGGTAGACTGTACCGCATTGCACTTGAGCCATGCGGAACAGCTGCCACACGGCGCGTTAGGGAGCGCCGATGGGGTTCTTACGCCTCAATCCTTTTAGCATGTCAAGTTTTCCTTGGAGGAATTTCAGTCAACCTTGGACACAGAAGTGCATACATACACCTATCTCCACTTGGATGAGTATGGGTCCTGCCCTTGACAACAATAGGAAACGTAGATGAGAAGTGACAGAGTAACCAGCATACCTACTTAGGCCAGCCAGCTGCACTGTCTCGGCCGGAGCGGGCGGCGGGTAATCGTCCCGTTTGTTTACGAGCTGGCGTCATCACTGGTTCCGGGTCTGCGGCGCGCACCCTCCGCCATGGCTGACCGGGTCGCCGGCCGTCTGCCGCGCTCCTATAGCCGGCGAATGGCCGCCGGAGCACAGCCTAATGGCCGTCAGATGACGCCGCCGCCGCCGTACCAACCGATAACGTATCGGTAGGGTCGGCCGCCTGGCCCCGACAGGTCACCAGTGGTACTGTATTCATCACGCAGCCCAGACAGATGCCCGTGGGAGGTATTTGTCCGTTATACGGCTTGGAGATTGTCGTGCCGTGGATATTTGTATTCTTTTATTTAATGGAGTATTCTAACTTTAAGTTAGGTGAACTGAGAAGCAGATTTGTAGAGCAGATCGAAAAATGGTTGTGGCGAAAGAATTATCTCGGTACCCAAAGTCATTTCGACACAGGACTAGTGGGCCCCTTTTAGAAGAAGAAGTTTCGGTGCATGAAAGACTACCCCATGACCCGAAACCGCCCCGAAACTTCTTGTAAAACGGGCCCACTAGTCCTGTGTCGAAGTTACTTAGAGTTAGTTACAGTTAGTTAGAAGTTACTAATACTGCCGAAGTTTCAGGGAAATGAAACTGTCTTCTAAGAGACCACTAGTCCTGTGTCGAAACTGCTTAACGTGGCAAGTTTATTTTTTAGCCAAAGCCCATTTTTCGATCTGCTCTACAAATCTGCTATCTCAGTTTAAAACCAAATGTTGAAGATGAACTTTAAAGAGAATGTTTCACCTTTCTGAAAGTTGTCAAATATACGCCCGTTCTGGTAAGACATGATATGTATTAAGAGCTGCTGAAAACAATGGTGATATTTGGTTGACGAGAAGTCAAATAACTTTGAAAGAATTAAGAAAAAGGGGCAATGACGTCATGATTAAGCTATAGAGAGCTATAGTGAAAAGGCACAATCTGTTCAGACAATTCTGGTGACTTGAATGCAAACAAGCATTTAGTTATCGTACTCGCAGCAGGTAATCCAGCCAAGGTTCGAGAAATACAAACATTTTGTCTCCCAGGATCAATAATCTTGAAGTGGCTGTCAGCCAATCAGCGGAAGCACTTGCATCAATCCCCTTTTGCAAATTCAAAATGAAATCGCTTACAAACTTTTAAGTTCCAGGAAAAAAGTTTTAGTAATTTTTACTTTTCAATAACGGCCAAAGATAATGGCTACCTCAGTTCAAAACCAATGCAATATCAAAGGTAAAACATTACCTTTAAACTGTTCCCAACATTATCGACACATTCGGGTATTAAGCACGTGGGAAGCAATACAAATATACTGATGACCAGAGCAAAAGCAGCCGTTCGATTGTCGGCCACTGGGGATTGCAACGTCACCACCGACGATTGCCGCCGTTCTTGGCACCGCCCAAGGCAGCTCCTATCCCGTCAGAGTCCGAGGCTATCCCGTTCTCATCAGCGCCTGGGGCTGTCCTGGCAATATGGCCGAGCACTGGACGGCGGTAAACATACCCTGTTTGCCCACTGGAGCCTCAGGGAAGACGTGCGGCTGGTGCCGACAGGTCATTCTCAGATTGGACTCGGCCCACAGAGGTATTCTAGGATGGCTATTGTGTCAAATGGAATAAAGATGAGCTACCAAGTGCTGGTCGTGGAGTTCACATAGCTGAAATAACCAAGCTCGCAAGCTAAATGTATTAACAATTTCGAAATATCCGGGAAAGCTGTCATGTCTTGTCACGATGAACCTCCATTCATTCACGAGTAAGACAGAAATACGCCTGGACACCGGTTGGCTAAGCTCGTTAAACTAATGACACCAGTGAACTGAACTAGAAACACTTATGCAGTTTTCTTCCTTGAAGGCCACGTTGAGAGACGAGCATTGTTAGGTCCCTGAGGAGAGCTGGGTAGGCCGACCCAGCAACAGCGCACCAGCGAGGCGGAACAGATCAAACACCGTGTCGGACGGCAGCCGATTTAGATGGCGATGTCCGTCGACAAATGAGTGTCTGTCAGTAGGTCAACAATCTCTCCAGAGGCGACTCCGAGCTCATCCAATCGTGTTTCGCTGGTGTACTTATTAAACGCCTGTTATGTGCAGGTATGGTGGCCCCCCCGGGGTATGGTGCATAGGTTGCGAGTATAAACACGCAATAGCCACACCTAGATATGCTTTCGTTTGCAACTCATATGGTGGAATAATGTCATTAAATTATGCATTTTTCCTATTGCAATTTTTATATTGAAGTGATTTACACCATTGATCTTAGTAAGAAGTAGTATATGTACAATCCCACTTTGCAGAATTTAAACATCCTCTGGACTGCATTAAACATACTGCACTAATCATCTAAGATACTGAATTAACTAGTATGTTTTTTAACACTGTCAGAATGAAGAAACTGCAGCAGCATAGACAA
>VOPJ01015324.1:0-18527 GCA_014673585.1 Semibalanus balanoides
ATTGCATAAAACCTACGGTGAAGCTAACAAAACAAAACAAATTGCACATAGCCATGCATCATATGGATTCTATAAAATAGACATACTTCCATTACTGTCTTCCCGGGACACCCACCATGCTATCGAATCTCAAATATTCCTCGTTAGTTGTACCGCATATATCCTCCGCTGCCATCTCGGGACTTCTGACCGGGTTCCTCTTGCCCTGCCCCTAAGGCCTTCTCAGCCGTGTCACTGGCGGGTCTTCTCTTCTCCTCCCCTCAGAGGGGCCTCCCCTCAGAGGGGCCTCTTCTCAGAGAAGCCTTCCCTCAGAGGTGCCTCCCCTCAGAGAGACCTCCCCTCAGAGGGGCCTATTCTCAGAGGGGTCTCCTATCAGAGGAGCCTCCCCTCAGAGGGGCCTCCTCTCAGAGGGGCCTCCCCTGAAAGGGTCCTCCCCTCAGAGGGGCCTCCTCTCAGAGGGGTATCCTATCAGAGGAGTCTCCCCTCAGAGGGGCCTCCCCTCATAGGGGCCTCCCCTGAAAGGGGCCTCTCCTCAGAGGGGCCTCCTCTCAGAGGGGCCTCCTCCCAGAGGGACCTCTCCTCAGATGGGCCTCCCCTCAGAGGGGCCTCCCCTCAGAGGGGCCTCCCCTCAGCGGGGCCTCCACTCAGAGCGACTTCTTGGCGCGTCTCTACGGGTCTTCTCGGCGCGTCTGTACGGGTCTTCTCGGCGCGTCTGAACGGGTCGTACTCGTTGAACATCTGGTTGATGAAGCTGCTCACCTGCCGGTCCGCCTCACTCTGGTCTGGAGCGTCAGCTCGGGTGACGTCACGGTCTGGTGACGTCACAACAGGCTGCTGATCACCGCCGGTGCCGCCGTCCCTGAGGGGAAGAAGTAGACAGGTCACCAGCTGACTGAGTGAGACTCACAGACACAGAAACACACACACACACACTGCCAAGTGGGGACCGATACACAGAAACACACACTGCAAAGTGGGGACCGATAAACAGAAACACACACTGCAAAGTGGGGACCGATACACAGAAACACTCGTGCCGAACAATGATGACAAATGTGAATTGAAAGCGGATACACACACCTCTGTTATGTGGGAAACGCTGTTTTTGTGTTGTGTTGTGTTTGTTTTCACGTTTCCCTACCTGTACATCTCTCCGTCGCGGTCCGATTCGCTGTTGTACCTCTGGTCATCATGGTTCTGAGTCGCGCTTTCGTTGTCATCGTTGTGTGTGAAGCTGGGGCCGTCATTGCCATAGTAACCGGGCGCACCGTCGTCATAGTAGCCCTGGTTTGGCCCACTGTAGAGGTCCTCCTCAGTCTCCTGAGGGCCTGCCTGCTGAGAGTCTGTCTGAGGAGGAGACTGCTCAGAGTCCTCCTGAGGAGAGGACTGCTCAGAGTCCTCGCCCTCACTGCGTTCGTCCTCAGAGTAGTACCGCCCTGGAGAAGAAATACGCTGGCTAACAACACTATTCCAATTGCATGCGGCAAAGTTCCTATTTTTGAATGATAAGAGACAGATATACAAACCAGACTATTATTCTTCAGAGGCGAACGTTGCAGGTTAGACGTTCTCAAAGATCTTCGAGAAGACTGGTCACCCAATATCCTGCTCCTAAAATCCGAACACGTTGTCGAACGACGGACTTATATCATTCATAATTATCTGCATTTCAAAAGATATCAATATATTCTACTAGCCTCGGCCGGCCTAAGGCAATGATAACATCTCCACTAACCTCCAGTCTCCGGGCGTCCGTAGAGCTGCTCCTGCTCTGCCTCTTCCGGGTGAGGTCGCCGGTAGAAGCCGCCCTCACCGGTGTCCTCGGCAGAGTTGGGGTAGCGCGAGTCTGGCTCTCGGTAGAGCTGAGGACGCTCCTCCGGCTCCACGTGCAGGTGGCGCCGTCCTCCCGAGTCCTCAGACGGCCTGCTGTCCTCACTACCGCCGTCATCAGACGGTCTTCTGTCGCTGCCATGGTAACCACTATCATCAGACGGCCTCCTGTTGTTGACATGGTAACCACTATCATCAGACGGCCTCCTGTTATTGCTATGATAATCACCGTCGGCGTTGTCAGTGCCAGCGTAGCGCCTCTCGTCTTCGGGGTAGCGCCTTTCGTCTTCGGGGTAGCGCCTTTCGTCTTCGGGGTAGCGCCTTTCGTCTTCGGGATAGCGCCTTTCGTCTTCGGGGTAGCGCCTTTTGTCTTCGGGGTAGCGCCTTTCGTCTTCGGGGTAGCGCCTTTTGTCATCGGGGTAGCGCCTCTTGTCTTCGGGGTAGCGCCTTTTGTCTTCGGGGTAGCGCCTTTCGTCCTCGGAGTGGCGCCTTTCGTCCTCGGCGTAGCGCCTCCCGTCGTCCCGTCGTCCTGCGGCCGCCTGGATGAGTAGTATCGGCCGTCACTCTCTCCCCGCTCCTCGTCTGAAGGCCGGCGGTCATAGACAGAGTTATTCCGCTCGTCTTCGTCCGGTTGGCGGTCGTGGTCCGGTCGGCGGTCGTGGTCCGGTCGGCGGTCGTGGTCCGGTCGGTGGTCGTGGACCGGTCGGCGGTCGTCATACCGGCCGTCTTCCTTCTTCGGTCGTTGGTTCTGCGGCGGCGGCGGCTGCCGGCGGTCCCGGTCCTGACCGCGCCCGCCTGACGGCCGCGACAGCTTCTCATAGCTGGTGACGTCATCGCTGGCCAGCTCGTTGGGCGTGATGACGTAATAGTTTGGGTTCCGCTCTGGCCTGGTGTCCTCCGGGTTCCGGCTGTCGTTTTCGGGCCGGGCGGCCGGGCGGCGTCTGTCCTCGTCTGGCACACGACCGTCCTCTGGGTAGCGATGCCGCTCCTCCTCTGGGTAGCGGTGCCGCTCCTTCTCTGGGTAGCGGTGCTGCTCCTTCTCTGGGTAGTGGTGCCGCTCCTCCTCGGTGGGGTAGCGACGCGGTCCCTCTGCCGGCCGTCGCGGGAAGTCTCCTGTATCGCTGGACTCTGGCCCGGCCGGTCCGCGATCGTCTCCAGTCGGACGTCGCTGGCGGTCTCCACCGCGTAGTTCGTCGTCATGGTAACGTTGCTCTTCTCCATGGTGACGCTGCTCGTCGTCATGGTAGCGTTTCTCGTCTCCATGGAGACGCTGGTCGTTATGGTTGCCGCTAGTGACGCCGCCCGGCCGGCGGCTGCCTAGCGACTCGTGGTATCCTCCCGGTCCAATGACGTCATCAGAACCAATCAGCTGCTGTAGTCGCTGGCGGCTGCCCAGTTTGGAGTGTTGGCTGTGCAGCCGGTTCGTCTGTATCGGCTCAATCTCTGCGAACGAGCCAGGAGTGTCGCCGGAGTCATCAGCGCCGTCGTCCTGCCTTCGGCGGCCCTCGTTCTCCGTTGTCAAGGGACGCCCGTCACCCACGGAAGGTGCGGCGTGACGCTGCTGCCTCTCCAGTGACCCCTCGTAGCCCCTCCCCCAGCTGGGGATCGACTTGTCCGAGATGTACACGCTGGGCCGCTTCTGGAACGTTCTGTCGGCCGTGGAGGAAGGGCTTCCGTACTCGGCGTGTTCTGCGGTGCGTCGGGACGCGTCCCACTGCTGGTGAGTTAGTTTGTGTGAGCGGGGTGGCGGGATCGGTACGCTGTCGATTGCGGCCGCGGCTGAAGACGTGAAGCGCCGTCTTCAGCTTCCCACCAGACGGGAGGCTGGTAGTCCTCTTTGGCATCCTCCGAACTCCTACTGAAGTCGCTCGGATGCCTCCAGTCGGCTTGACCAGCCGGTGCTGGCCGATGTCCGGCACCATCACTGCTGCTTCTCTCTGAAGTTTCCTCTGAGTCGGCTTCATCTTCCTGCTGGGTCCCGCTGACGCCCGCCTGACGTGAGTCAGACTCTGGGTGTTCTCCATCAGCCGGCTGCTGCTGATGCTTCTGCTCGCTGGCAGAGCGCCGGTCTGAGGCGGGAGTGTCGTCGGATCCTTCCTCCAGCACCTTGACGGAGTTGGTCGGGTTGTGCCAGTTCCTCGGGTTTTCCATTTCAGAGCTTCCCAGCGTCTCCGTCGTCTCCTCAGCCGTCTCCCCAGTCTGTCGCCGCATGCGGACCGTCTCCATGGCCCGGACCAGGCTGCGGAAGGCCGAGGAGGTGCTCGGAGTGAGTCCCCTCAGATCCTGAGCAGTGACGGCTCGCCTCTGTCTGCGTCGGTACACCACCTGCGGCTGCTTCTCGACCCCGACCCTGCTGTCCTGCTCTGCCAGCGGTAGTCGGCGGGTCTCCCGGAAAGTCTGTCGCCGCTCTGCCTCCGGCCGGCCGCCCCGGGATGTCCGGCCGTAGTTCTCCGGAGCGTATTGATCCCTCAGGTCATCACGCTCAGAAGACGGACGGCGCTGCGGGAGAGACGGACGGCGTTGTGGGGCCTCGCCATCGGCATAGACGTCGGCGGCGGTGGCGGTGGGTCGTCTCCCGGCCCTGGCCCGGGAGGCAGGACGATTCTCGTGACGGAAATCGTCGTTGTCTTCCAGCACGGGCACGCGCGCTTCCTCTGAGTCGGTGTAGTCGGCAGGATAGTCGGCGGTGTAGTCATCGTCAGCGTAGTCAGCGGGGTAATCCGCGGGGTAGTCTTCGTAGTTGTCGTACACCGGTGGGGCGGCCTGCTGACGCTGAGCCGGCCGGTCTCCACTGCGTCTCTTGTCACTGACATCAGCCTCGTATGGGGCGGCCTGCTGACGCTGAGCCGTCCAGTCTCCACTGCGTCTCTTGTCACTGACATCTGCCTCGTATTCGTCATACTGAGGCCTGGGCTCAGGTCTCCGCAGCCTCAGCTTCTCCCCGCCCCCTGCATCGTCTGGATGTCTCCGCCGCGGCTGCGGCAGGCGAGTCCTCTTCCTCTGCCGGGCAGGTCTCCGGCGCCTCTCTCCCTTCCCCTCCTCCTCGCCTCCCTTCTCCTCCTCCTCGCTGAACTCTGCGTCGTCGTCGAACCGCTGCCGGCTGTAGAAGTGGTCATGCTCCTCCTCCCTGGCGTACCCCCGCTGTACCTGCTGCTCCGTCGGACGGATGTTGTACGGGTCCCCGGCGCGGTGACCGTCGCCGTACACGTGCCGCGCAGCGTGGTCCCGCGGATAGCCGCCGTTCTGACCCAGCGCGTGGTGATGTCCCCTGTCGTCGCCGTCTCGCTCCTCGTGGCCGAGGAATTCGGCACTGTCGGTGACAGGCTCCACACGCTGTCGGGAGAAGCTCTCCCGGTGGAGGGTGTTGTAGTGGTCCCGCTGCACGTCCTGAGGCCTGCTGTAGTGGTCCTGAGGCCTGCTGTAGTGGTCCTGTGGTCGGCGCTGCCGGTGTGGGGCGCGGCGCGGGCCCGGCCGTCCTGCCCTCTCCGTCAGTGGCCTGGCCATGTCCCGCTCTGCCGCCGTCTCCTGCCGCCGCAGGGTCGGGTCCACTGTCTTCTGCTGCTGAAGAGGGTCAAGGTAGGTGCCCTCCAGAGGCTGGCCCTGGAACGGGTGGCCAGGCCGCCAGTTAGCGCGCCGCTGACGAGGAGTGGCCGCCGCTGCCGGCAGGGAGCGACCCTCAAAGCTGCCCTCAATGCCACCGTACTGCGTCTCTGGCGGAGGTTCAATGCCACCGTACTGCGTCTCTGGTGGAGGCAGCACCTCTAGTGGCGGAGCTGGGAAGCTGTGAAGCACCTCTAGTGGCGGAGCTGGGAAGCTGGACCGACCCTCCTGTCTGCTGGTGCCGAAACTGCGGAGTTTGGAGCCGGGCGGGTTGACGGCGCGGGAGGAGGGAGAGGGGGCTGCTGCGGAGAACGGCGGCGGGGGACCGGGCAGAGGCGCTGGTGGAGAGTGGGGATGCTGCGGCCCGCGGCCAGCAGGTCCCCCTGATGTGAGCTGGGGCCCAGCACCAGGAAACTGAGGCCCTGCTCCCGGGGTCTGATGCAACGGACCGGGGAGCCGAGCTGCTGCCTTAGGAAACTGCAGTCCTTGGTTGGGTGACTGGAATCCCTGGTTGGGGACCTGAGGTCCTCGGATGTGGAACAGAGTTCCTTGGTTGGGGAACAGGGATCCTTGGTTGGAGAACTTAGATCCCTGGTTCTGGAACGGCGGCCCCTGGTTCGATAATCCATGGTCCATTTGCTGGAATACAGCTGCTAAATTAGGAGCTGGCTTCTCGACGAAAGGGGAAGGTTGGTGTCTTGATGGAAGGTGCTGCCCTCTGTAGATTACGCCAGCTCGGGGCTTCGGTGTACGTCCCACCGACCTGGGTTGCGACTGCTCTGTCACCTGGTGGATAAAAGTACAATCTTAGAGCTATGTAAGTGATGATTCAAACCATGAAGGTAAGACAATGACTTTGGAGAGGAGCCATGTTGCCATGACCATGCATAAGTGGCGATTCGTTTGATGATATTGTTAGGACTTGTGTTTCTTTTAGGTTTGAAGACAGTCAAGTGATATCAGCGGTGATATCATAATACTAGGAAAATAGACATACCACTTGCGTAATGGAAGTCTATAAGCATCAGAATAAAATAAGTCATTTTGTCAATTTAACTATAAACTTAGGTAATATTAACATATCACTGACATAGCGCTTTGCCACATACGAGTAGACATATATCATATTACCAGCATGTTACCAGCCAAAAACAACATGATGCTAACCTACCTTTGTCTGACCGACATTGTTGCCGGTCGCTGATTGGTTGACCCCCGTCCGCCTGCTAGTCGCTGATTGGTTGACCCCTGACCGGCTGCCGGCCGCTGATTGGTTGATACCCAGCTGACTGAGCAGCGCTCTCTGCTGATTGGTGACAGGTGCATCCTCCAGGTGACGCAGCAGCAGGGATGTCCCGGCAGCGTTCGTCGGCGGTGACGTCACGGCTGCACCTCTGACGTCACCGAGTGCCAGCAGCAGCAGGAGCAGCAGGGCCGTCCTGCAGGAATACTGGAAACGGAGGACAGCGAATATTAAAACGTTGCTGAACAAGTGATTATATTGCAAAAGAAGTGAGAAAGAAAACATGTATCTAATATCTAATCTCAAAAAGACTATTTCAATTTCTGACGTTCCCGCTCCCGTATGGTCATTCGGATGGCCGCGTAAACGTTAGCATAACGTTATTAAACGGTCATTAATATACAACAATCGCTTGTCAATTTGTTAACATGGGAAGCAAACTAACAGTCAGCTGCTTTAGGGGAACCGCTCGGTGGCGATGTTAGTGATTCTGCAGACAACTCTCCCGGCGCCTCACCATGTCTGATGATCAGCTGCTGATGCTGATAGTCAGCTGACGCTGACAGTCAGCTGATGATGATCAGATGCTGATGCTGATAGTCAGCTGACGCTGAGAGTCAGCTGATGATGATCAGCTGCTGTGCCTCCTCCTCGCTATCAGATCTGTCAGGCGCGCTCTGTCCCAAACCGTCTCCGATGTCGGTCAGAACCGCCGCCTGCCGCCGGCGGACCTGACACTGACGCAGACCGTCGGCAGACACTGATGCAGACCGTCGGCCACCGTCGCTCTTTTATCCCCGCCGCTGCTGCCCGCCTCCCCTGCTCCCCGCCGCTGTTTCAGGCACGACTGGTCACGTGACTGGTGCGCCGTGCTGCGGCAGTCGTGGCGCTGCTGTTTTCCGGCGCGACGATCGTGGCGCAGTGGGGCGGAACTGTGGCGCGCCGATCTCTAGTGACCGGGAACTGACGGCGGCGTGTGACGCACCGTGCGCCGCGTTCGGCAACACTCGTCACTCGGTCACTCGGTCCCTGCGTCACTGCGTCACTGCGTCAACCTGCTCACTGCGATCACGGCGTCACTCGGGTCACTGCGTCACTGGCGTCACTTAGTCACTCAGCGTGCGCCGAACCGGCGCGGGGACTGGCCACACGGCGGATGTGCTTAACAGGCGGAATGATGAACACCTTGGCGCTCGTCCATTCTCCATAAGTGCCTGAGGCAAACGGCAACGTTAGAGCTGCAGAGTTAGAGCTGCAGAGTCAGGAAGATGCAACGGTTAGAGCTGCAGCTGCTAGTTAAGGTAGCACACTTCAAATGAGACATAATTCGCAGGCGTATGAACGGGGATCGGGGCAATCTCCCACTATTTGGTCAGGATGTTTGGTACAATATTTGCTTTTGTCTTTGCTTTTGTCTCGGTAAAACAACTTTGGTTAGTACAATATATATCAAGACAACAAGAGCTCAACCCACCTATGCAAATAAATTTGGCAGAGGTCATTGGGGATGTGTCCCATGAATCAAGTGTTACGGGAAACATAACTCTTGATATCTGAAACGATATCTGGGTGTTTTCAGTCATATGCCTACTATAAAGGCAGTGGTGACCTTAGCTAACTGAAAAGTAAGCTTCGCTAACCGCCAATCCTAAACAAAACTTCGCTAATGCTAAACCGCTGAACCACGAAAAAATCGGATGCTAACACTTATTTCGAGCGAGAACGAAGCGCGCAGCGAGTCCATACTGAGTACAGGATTAATCTCACATATTAATGGCCGACCCAACCGGACCCGACCGTAACGCTCTTCAGAAGCTTATATCTTTGGAATCCCGCATCTGATTGACAAACAGTCTTCGCCATCTGATAGTCCCATGCAATCACATCATGTTATTGTCACGTTTTGTCTCACGTGAGGGGTCGGCATGGCGCGTAACACGTGCCGCGTCAGGGGTCTCAGAAAATATTATCCTGTTATAGCTGAGAAACGGCTGGACCAATTAAGATGAAATTTGGTGTGTGGTTTGAGACCACACCACTGCCAATGTCGCGCAGGTAAAACTTTTGATCACACTACACGTGCGTACGTGCATCCCCGCTCCGTCTACGAAATTACCTGCAAAATATCGTTGCAATACTGGACCTATATATTGGCAACCAAAGGTCGCAAGGACACGGTTTAAGCACAGATGTGTAAAGAAACGATCGACCCGTAGCATGCACTTTGTGACGATCAGCGGCGCGTGTCACGTACAAAGTTACTGGCAATACAAGCGCAAATTAATGGTTTATGACTTAATGATGTATCACAATTTAAATCATTGCTGGACACCTATGTGATGTGAAGCGATGGAACAAACACCAATGTTTAGACCAGTGTGCCGCCTCTAAAATGCATTTACAAATTGAGGTTTCAATGCAATATTTCGCTGCTAGAAAACACCTATAATACAAATGTTGCCGATATTAGAATATATCTTTCATCGCACCGCCGTAGCGTCAAAAACCAAGAGTGCTAAACGATAGTAATGAAGCAGCTGTAAAGCGAATCACATCCATCCAGTACCCACTCAAATTTTTTTGTTGGTTAGAAACATGAAGCCTGTAATTGCAAGTTAAAACCGCGCATCGACGGGGGGATAGATATCCGCCACCCCTAAGTTTTTTTCAGAATTAATGGATAAAAGGCTGCACGCAAGGATACCAAATTTCGAACAACAGTTTGGGCATTAATTACCCACACTTTGTGAAAGTTTTGACCTCCTAACTTTGAAGGTCATGTCATAGGTCACATTGAATGACGACCTCGAAGGTCACGTTTTGAAAGTTGACATTCATACCAAAGCCACAGTGGTTAACCAAATAGTTTGAAAGCTCACAATGTGTATTAAGACATATGTATCTAAAATTTATGTGTCTCCGACTTTTCATATTGGTGACCTGAGGTCTTGTCAATTTCGTAACCTCCCATTAGGCCTGTTTACATTGCACTACAAATGATCGTTTCCGCGGAAAATTTGCTATGTTTTTTTCCAAGGAATTTATATTTTTATATTTTTCTACTGGAATTTACCTAGTCTCAAATGAGTGGTTGAGTCTGTATAAAAACTATTGTTACTTTCCACAAAAATATAGAGCAACTCTGTTATATTCCTCTTTAGTTATGTTTTACCTACTCGCAAGATAAACAGCATGTGTTAAATCATATTCAATAACATTTGGGAAAACTAGGTTTCTTGCTTTTTGGGAAAACCGATTTTTATGCACGAAACGTTTTCGAGCTTCCAATGTCATGCTCTTCAATATATGAGTTGGAAAATCACCAAAATGAAAAATCATAGGCGTACTCAGGGATAAAAATGAGTGATTTTATTATACAAAATATGTGCTGTTCGTGAATGTTTGGGACTATAGAAACAGGGGTGGGAAAAATTGACAACTTGCTGTATAAAGTTAGCGCCAAAATATGACCTCCGAGGCCGAAAATGTCAAAATTGTCTATTTGGATTTGTATGTGGTCATCAATTATGTTAAGAGTAATGCATAACCGTCAAGTTAGGGCCAACTTAAAATTAGTAAGATGATAAAAGGCGTTCCACACATGGTACCCCCACGCTGTATACCTGGATCCACCTATGCACAATATATTACATTTAACATATTACAGCAACAAAGCCCACATGTGATATTTCTATGATCCGAAACATTCACAAACAGCACATATTTTGTATAAGACAATTCCTCATTTTGATCCCTGAGTACGCCTATGATTTTTAATTTTGGTGATTTTCCCATTCATATAATAAAGAGCATGACATTGGAAGCTCGAAAACGTTTCGTGCATGAAAATCGGTCAAATCACATGGCCGCAATGACCATTCACAAAACACAAAAAAATGTTCACATTTTTGGCCCCCTAACACCCTATTTTTTAGAAGAAGAAAAAAAATAATGATAAAAAAATGTCACAACGAACCGAATGATGTTCGTCCATCAAAATCGGCCAAGTGGATCTCGAGATCTTTGGGGGGAAGAATCTGCCTCCCACGCAAACGTAATCTAGGTTGGCGGTTTTAGCGGGGCCGCCGCCCGGGTCGCGCCACTTTCCTATACGATAAACACAGAGGCGCCACGGCCCTATAGATGTTTACCAGTGCCGCGGATTGCACCTGCCGTGCCCCCCGTAGTTTTCGCAGGCCGCTTCTGAAACCGTTTACGTCTATCGTCTTGAAACTTTTCGGACTTTTCAGAATCTTAATGACGCGTGTTGCGTCCAAATTTTGAAAACATTCAGCCCAGCGAGGCGGCCCAGGCTCATGTTTTGGAGGTCTTTACGAATGCGGTCTGGCGCGCAAACTTTTCGTAGTTGCGGTGTAATAAAGCTCAGAAAACTATGTCACTGCTCATATTAACATACATACTGGATAATACCTATGTGGGCCAGAGGCCGACTCAGGAATAAATGGGAGGCGATATCCGTCCGTCAAATTCAGCCAACTTCAAAGCAGTTAAGATGAATAAAAGCGTTCCGGACACATGTGCCACCCATTTTACCTGGATCCACTTACCCAATGTATCTCATTTATCAAAATAACAGCAACAAACCCACATGTGCGTTCCTAGTCGCTCCTAAATTCACGACAACACACATTTGTATTTAGGAAAAGTCCTTATTTGTTATCCGAGTATGCCTATAGATTTTCATTTTTGTGATTTTTCTTTAAAATATTGAAAATCATGACATTGAAAGCTTGAAAACGTTTCGTGCATGAAAATATGTCGAATCACATGGCAGCAATGACCTTTCAAAAAACACCCCAAATTTGCATATTTGTTGCACCCTGGCACCCTTTTTTTAAACAAAGACGAAATGTCAGGATAAAAAAAAAATGCCACAACGAATCTAATGATGTTCTTCCCATCAAAATCGGCCGAGCTGTTCTCGAGATCTCTGGTGGACAGAATCTGCCTTCCTGCAGGTTAACGTAACTTCAGCGGCCCGCAGGGAATAGAGTTTTAAGCGCCTTAACAAGACAAACAAGGTGTTTTAAACAGGATTGTGCTATCCTTGTTAGGTAAAAAATATTTTAGCGAAAATCATTTTGTAAAATTGTATGTTTTATTTTTATAACCTTTTTATCTTAAGCTATTGACCTTATCTCAATTGAGGACCATTTTCTTTTACAAATTAAACAAGCTTTCGATTTTCTTCTGTTTGATCCTAACTAGCATGGTTCCAGATAGATATTGGGGTCTCTGGAGCGAGGTCCTTGGGAGGGGGTAAAATCATGTTTTTTCGAACTTCTGGACTGTGGCCAGCTGCCCCCTGTCCCCTTTATCCGTTGTACCGCCCCTGGGATTATTTCGTCACATCGACGCAGCACACTGCACACTTAAGGAAGAAGATCCGATTTCCGCATAAGTGGAATAATGCTACCTCAAATCTAGGAAACTACGACCGGAAAAGCTGAAAGACCGTGGAAACAATTCCGCGAGATACATTTATTGCTATGTAAACAGGCCTATTAGCATGCAATGGGACAAAATTGAAATACGCACAAACGGAATAAACCTAGCTAAATATGGTCAGTTTTCATTTTAAACAAAAGTTTGTGGCTAAGCAGAAGAACACATGTTGTGATGGTATTTCGTAACCTCTTTGAGGTCAAATCCAATGTGCTCCCAGGGCATATGTTTTTTGTACGATAACCCATTTTCTGCTTGGGTAGAGTGATAGGGTTTTCGCAATTCTGTTTCGCTAATCGATTTTCATCAAGTGATATACATTTTGGCCTTACCTTGACATAAACTCAGGTCAGCTCAGGTCATTTCTTTATTTGACCTAGGTAGGTCATCCGATATATGATTCGATGGAACGTGATAAGAAAAAAAAGAACGATCACGAAAGCGTGGCTCTAGCTTTGTAAACCAGTGAAGTGCCAAAGTTGGCGATAAACGAGCGAGCGCGAAGGAAATGTATGATGAATTTCAACTCAATTGGGCAAGAGGTTTCTGAGATACGAAAATGGTGCGCACGTGCGCACGTGCAGAGACACCCACCCCTGACTCGTGGAAAGACAGTGGCTGAGAGGTCACTAACCACACACCAAATTAGAACACAATAGATTCAGCCGTTCCTGAGATATAGAATAGGGGTGTGCAACTGCACGTGCGCACGTGCAGAGGCACCCTACCATTGATTTGTGGGAAAGCGGCGGCTGAGGGGTTCATAACCACACACCAAATCGGAACACAATCGGATCAGCCGTTCCTGAGATATAGAATAGGGGTGTGCTCGTGCGCACGTGCGCGTGGCACGCGCCACGCGCAGCGATAGTCACCCACAAGAGTCGACACTGATAAAAACAGGATTGATTGGATGAGGCTACTCGGGAAAGAAGCCCGTTTGTCCATCGGACGTGTGGTTGCAAAAATATAAGCTTCTCAAAGCGTCGCCACGGGTTGGGTTGGGCCGCTCATAATCAGATTTTTCCCATATACCACGTTAAGAAGAGCAAGCGCTTCGCGCTCGCTCGTAATAAAAAGTAATTAGCAAAACAACTTTTTCAGTGAAATTAAGCATTTTAATATTTGCTGACCACTGGAATCTAGAGCCTCAACTCTTGAACCTATCTCAAAACTGAGGAAATATTACAGAAAGAACGTTTCAAGGGCATTTCAGTGCTTTTTACCGAATGTTCGTATCTATCTCAGTTATCAAGCCCAGATTATGTGAAACAATGTTCAATTTACTCTCATCTCAGTTATCAAGCTAGCCCAGATTATGTGAAACAATGTTCAATTTACTCGTAATATGAGAAAATTGTACCTTTTCTGACCTCTGGTGACCTCAATATTGACCTGATCAAAACATAATCTAGTATGTTTTTTACATTTCTCGTCACTGCCTAACTAATGCCGCTTTCTGCTTATCGCTACGTTGCGTAGTTTTTTCAAGATATCTGGGGGAGTGGGTGGTTGTCCGCCCCAGAGGTGTTCAAAATCGACTATGGTTTTCCGACCAAAACGAATGCTAGAAAAATGTTATCCAGCCAAGGGCGGATCCAGCCGGCCGTTTTTTTCGGGGGAAACTGTTTTTAGTGGACCTTACTCACCCCTAATTTCAATTTTTTCCCCGGCTTTGGTCCACTTCATTTCGCAACCACACGATTGCCTATCATTTCTTTATTTGGATTTTTTCCGTTTTTTACTTCTTTGGATATCGCAAAGGAAAGATGTCAGCTTGCAGTTTGTATTGTTCCGGCATTGTCTTACAGTACAACTATTCCAATTCCAAAACTATTCCAACTCTCAACTGTACCCAAGGGCGTCACCGATAATTTTGTATTGGGGGGATAGACTGAAAGGACGCAAAAATGTACTTCATTTTTTGCGTGCCTTTGCCTAAACACCATTTTGTAATGTGCACTTTATATTACAATAGGCATTTAGTTAAATAGCGCCGCGAAGCGGCGCCATGTTTTTACGGGTTTGCCTGATAAAACCCAGAAACATAGACTGCCTTAGAATAAAAAGCTAAACATGCTTTTTATTCATTTCACCGTTACATTAACCAAAGACAATGGCTATGGCTTCGCTAGGACGATGGCGACCGATATGACACCACAAAGCATCGTAAAAGTTGAACTTTAGGTTGTGGAAAACGAAAATGTAATATTGGTATTGGAACCAGACTCAGATAACACCTATGCCTGGTTTTGCAGCATCTCGATATGATGCCAAAATTTGAAATTAATGTAGTTTTTAACAAAATATATTGTTCGGATAGTAAATTACGTAAATTACGTAAAATTACGTTTTTGACTGTGTGTCTGTGGGATAGCTGGATTCGACTGCTGCAAGGCAATTTTTTATGAAATAAATTGTTATTTATCTCGCAAAATTGTAAATTCCAATAGCTTTTCTATTTAAGATATATTGGCTTTTCACACTCAGAACAGGAACCGGCGGGGGGCATACTTGTATTTAATGCCTCCAGATTCCTGCGAGGGTGGGGATGCGCCCCGAATGCGCCCTGAATCCACCAGTGGTGTTGGTAAACCTTTTTCCCAAGCGTTGAAAGGGCCAAACAAAATGGATGAACAGCCACGTTACAAGGATGGATAAATGAAGTATGCGCATGTATGGCATAGGGCCATACCACAAACTTTTTGGGGAGCTGAAATTAGCCAATTCAAAATCAAGAACGCAGTGACCATTAATTTGGAATAAGCCATAGATACGCAACTTTGGAATATTTTTTAGGTCCTAAGGCTATAATTTTCAAATAATTACGCCGCATAGCGGGCGGCGAAAATTTGAGTATATGTCCTGGATATGCATTCTCATCAATGGCGTCCATTGTGGTAGTAGTGCGGACCCTCTAAAAAATGTACTTTGGAGTTTAAAAGTGTTGGTAAAAAGTGTTAAGGCGAATATTTTGGCAAAATAATACTTAAGAAAGTAGCAGCATAAAGCAATAACTGCGATGGAACGGCAACGATTTTTAAACTCTATATAATGTATTCGGTATTGAAATTGCCGCTGCAGAGCGGCTGGAAATTTTTCCATTTTATTCCCGAGACAGCTGCATTCTTTCGATTATTTGTTATATTTACCTGTAGTTGGTTTACATCGAAAATTGTAGTTATGGAACAGAGGCAAAGCCATTATGCATTATTACCGATCGCTTTTTGGTATGAGACTTGATCGTTTGGGGGGCCAAACAGGCCACTTTAGGCCTTTGGGGGGATGACCCTAAATGCCCCCCCCCCTGGATCCGCCAGTGTATGCACCAAACTGCAACAAACAATTGGTAGCAATGCAAATGGTTTGAAAACAGCAAGCGGCAGAACTGCTTTTCAGCACATAAATGGTGCCTGCGGATCTGGGGGAGCTTGGGACGAAATGGCTTGGGGAGAAGGATCTGGCCTGATTCCAATTCCCACCATCAGCATTTTCGTCCAGCAACTTGGACACCGCAGAAGCAGCTTACTGGTGCTGATGTCCGAGTCTTCTGCGCTCATCTTTTTCGGTCATCTTTTTCGGAAATCGGCAGACTAGCTTAACATGTAGCCCACTTGAAAGTTAATATTTTATGAAGAGAGTGGGCCCTGGGGCTAGCAAATAGGTAACGCCAAGGGGAGACCGCCAGAAATTTTGTTAATTCATTTTCCCATTTTCCCTATTTCTGTCATTAAACAATTGCGTATTTTGTGTCATGCCGCGAAGCGTCGCGAAATTTTCGAGCTTTCAATGTGGATGGCTGTATTTTGACTGTTGCAAAAACAAATTTCACAGCTGTACGTTAAACCGTTTGGGAGGGGCAAAACATAGTCTCAGGACCTTTGGGGGGCCATAGCCTCTTTGCCCCCTGGATCCGCCCTTGTATCCAGCAACACTAATGTCATATCGCCCATAAAAGCAACACAGATAACGTCTACAAGACAGCACATGTAATCTGCAACTTGACCCTGCACAACTTCAGGCACGAAGCCAAGGAGGGCAGCGGAGGCAGTCGCCTCCCCTCCCCCAGGAGGCCAGGTGGGCCTTTTTCAGCGCGCTGCGCGCGCCGAAAGGGCAGACGAGACTGCGCAAAGCGCGGTATCGTGGGTTGACGACCACGCGAAGCCTGGTCTTGAAAGAGTTCAGAGCACTACAGAGGTTCTTTAGGACCACCAGGGCCCTCTCTGAAGACCAAAGAGCCCTTGGACGCTCACAAGAGCCCTGTGCATGACAGAGGGGCCCCTGGATAATCAAAAAGGGTCCCTGAGCGGGTCAGAGGGCCCCCTGAACACGTCAGACGGGTCCCTAGCAAGCACAGAAGACCCCTGGGAAGGTCAAAGGGCCCCTGGACAGGTCGGAGGGGCACCTGGGAAGGTCGGAGGGGCCCCAGGACAGGTTGGAGGGGCTCATGGGGAGGTCTAAAGGGCCTCTGAGTGGGTCAGAGGGCCCCTGAACACGTCAAATGGGCCCCTAGACAGCATAGAGGGCCCCTGGGAAGGTCGTAAGGGCCCCTGGCCGGGTCGGAGGGGTCCTGAGCGGGTCGGAGGGCAAACAAGAGAGCATGTCGGTAGGGCAAAAAAGCAGACAGCGCAGTTTCTTACCAGGTCAAAAGAGCCCCTGAGCAGACTGTAAGGCCCCTAGCCAGACCAGAGGGCCCTGATAAGTTCAAAGGGGTCCTATGCAGGTCAGAAGTTCCCCTGACCAGCGACATTGGGTAGGTAGTCAATCATTTACATGCAATGTTCAATCTTCAAAGTTTAAATAAAGTTCAAAATATTGCTCGCTTTACAACCGACCAGACACGTTTCTGGATCCGGGATCCAGCAGAGATATGGATCTCTGTGTCCTGTGTCCCGGGATCCACATGAGACACCGGACCCAGGTACACAATAAGCCGAGGGATCCACTAAGATCCCAGATCCTGATAAATGCTATGGTTAGGAATCCACCGGGATCCCAGATTCAACATCGGGAACCAGGCACACTGGTAGGATATCAGGCGCCTGAGGGAGTTTATATCAGTGAGCACTAAATCACATTATCTATCACCTGTTTCACCTTCTCTCCGACCAGAAGCCTGGTGTCAGACTGCCGTCACGAGGCGCCGTCACGACTTTCCCATCACGTGACGTCCGTCACGGCAGGACCGGCGTGACGTCACCACGTCACGCGGGTTGGCGTCACTGACGGCGTGACTGCCGGCGGTGCGGATTTTCACTTCCCGACCCTACTCCATTTCAGGAGGAGACGGCGCGAGCCAAGTCTGCGCGGGGAAAAACGGGATGAAAATATTGACTTTCTGGAGAAATGCGATGCAGATTTATGTAATGTGACCTGCATGCAAAGATACGCAGGTTGAAGCAATGCCGGCTATATTGGGCACTCTTGCTGACGTGATAGTAGAATCAACGCAACGCATATAGTAGGCTTGGGACGTATCCAGGGGTGTAACTTTACATCTCTTGGGGAGGGCCCGAACCCCCCCCCCCCCACAATGATTTCAGATTGCAACATTAATCCTATGGCGTCGAATGGTAAGAACTGAAATAAAATATATCAACTTAATATTAGCCCCCCCCCCCACCCGAGTGATTTCATAAAGATCCGCTTGTAGACGTACCGAAGGTATCCGCAGCGTAGGACTAGTAAACAATCTGAAATACCTAACGTCGCAACAGGCCACTGGTCTGGTGCTGTGAACTGTGAGAGGTGAGGGAGGTGTACCTAAACGGAGCTGTGAGAGGTGTACTCTCAACACCTGTGAAAGGTGTACCTCCAACATCCTGTGATGGAGGGATGTACCCTCGATTTGCCTTACAGAGATCAGGGTGGTGACTGACACACCGACACTTCATAAAGTGTTAGGCAGGTGACACACGACACTCGTGGTTAGTACTTGGTGACACCACATCACTCGTGGTTCAGTGTCAGGTTGACGACACGATCACTCTGTGCTTAGTCGTCAGGTGGAACACACCGAACACTCGTGCTAGCTGATCAGGTGCCCACCACCGACACTCGTGTTAGGTCAGGTGTACACACGACACTCGTGTTAGGTCAGGTGACACATCCGACAACTCTGTGTTTACGTGTCTAAGGTGACACCACGACACTCGTGTTAGTGTCTGGTGACACACGACACTCGTGTTAGTGTCTGGTGACACACGACACTCGTGTTAGTTGTCAGGTGACACAACGACACTCGTGTTAGTGTCAGGTGACACACGACACTCGTGATAGTATCTGGTGACACACGACACTCGTGTTAGTGTCAGGTGACACGCGACACTCGTGTTAGTGTCAGGTGACACACGACACTCGTGTTAGTGTCTGGTGACACACGACACTC
>VOPJ01015325.1:0-18527 GCA_014673585.1 Semibalanus balanoides
ACCACCGTTTCCATGGCAACGTTATTGTTGTACGCCGCTGTTCCCAGATATTTCAAAGCTGCATTTGTAAACAAACAATCCTGTGAAAACCAGTGAAAACTGTCAATCCTGCCACAGCTCCTCTGTGATGGTTTTGGTTTCGGGCTATTGCTGTCAAACTGAAGTGTTTCCCTGTAGTTTATTGTTGGTGGTTCAAATATAAATTACTGAATGTGATATAGTTAATTGAAAAGCGAGGTTTTCAACGTGGAGCAAAGCTACAGTCAATCGCCCGGTGACTGCACGATGAGAGTTCCACATGAAAATTTGGCCGTTACATGATCCTAATCTGAGCACAAGGCTGAACTGTGAGAACATTTGCTGACTCTACAGCGGGGCGGCGCCGGACATCAATCTGAAGTCCAGCTCATATGAAGAGGACAGTTCGTACTGCGTATGCCTATGCGTGCCGTGCGCCTTCGTGTGCTCTCTGTGGCCTGTGCGTGATTATCGCAACTGACATTTATATTTTGTTTTTACCTTAGGAGTCAGGACAACGCCTGCTGTTTGGCAGACGACCCCAGTCCGAGAAAAAGTTTCGTATTAGAAGGGAATTTTTAATATTTTTGGTATCGCGAAAATAAATATTCACTGAAAACATCCACGTTTGTATTGTAATGCAAAAATATGTTTTGCCGAATCGTTGTAATGAACAAAGCATCTTCATAACTGGTCATCGCTTTGCTCATATACCATATACTATATTGTGTCATACAGTCAGACAGACATATTATATCGTTATCACTCCGCACCCTATAGGGCCTTGACTCCGCACCTTGCCCGTACCACACTGACCGGCACCGCACACGCCCGCTATCCGGTGTTCGTTCCAAACAGTATTTCAAGTTATCAATATAGACTATGGGAGCAAAAGCAATCAAAGTTTCCTATGTCTGAAATGTGTAACATAATATGTTGAATAATGCAATCAGGCAAATTTTTGACTAAGTGCCTTTAAGCCTACACAATCGAATATTATACTTGAGCGTGATGAAAATTAACTCAAGATTTGGCTGGTTATTGTTTCGTTGAAAATAACCGGATGCGCATTATGAGCGCTCAAATCCTTCCGCCGAAAGTAGTTTCGGCGTTCGGTGCAAGAGGATACAAATCTAACCGGTTAGGATCGGAGTTTGCTAGGTAGAATTACTGGATTAATTTTCACGGTAGCTTATTTTTGTGGCGCGCTGGTGCAAGAGAATCTGGATAAAAAATAATCTACCCGGGTAGATTATTTGGTGCAAAAGGCCTCAGGTCAGGTGACCCCATCTCCCAAAACTCCCAAAAAGTTTGCGGGCGTGCCATGACCACAGTTTCTAAGGGATCGATATCAAACTTTAAGGATTGCATTAAGTCATCAGTATCTACAAAATTTATATCGTGGATTTTTTATATCGGTGACTTGAGGTCGGGTCAATTTTGTGACCTTCCATTATGTCAATGGATAAATATTAAAATGCTTTTTTTCGAGGATATCAGTCCATTTCCATCTGGATAATGTTATCATAGGATATCAAGCATGATCCAAGTGCAGGTTTTGTTCAGTGGCCCATACGGAGTCATCTTAGGTCATCCGAGGTCACCAACACCTTTTATTAAATAACTCTGGACATAAAGCAGATAAAGAGGTGCATTATTCACCAATGCGTTTGTCTCGTCGAGACACGTCTCCCAATATGCAACATGCCCCACTTAGGTCACCACTTGCCCTTGAACTGAGGTCATTTTTTAAGTTGACCAAACATGATAAAATTTAACAAGTTTAAAAGCGCCTTGAGACCAACACGATGGCGTAAACAGTTTTTCGTTATCTACATAAGGTAAGAAATTATTTGCAAAAATATTTGTTTGACCAAAATAACTAAGACCTCTAGAGCCTAAACTATTGACCTGAGGTCAAATTTGAGGACCACTAGGTCGATTGCAAATTTCAGTGGCTATCGTTTTTTTACGTTTGTTTCTAGATTTCATAGTTCCCGAGATATTTGGGGGTTTCTGGAGCGATGTCCTAAAACTGGAAAATTTTACCTTCGATGACCTCTGGTGACCTGAATTTTGACGTGAGCGAAAAAATCGAAATGATATTTGATGACGGTTTGAACAGCGTTTTTTTATACGTGCCATAGGAGCCGAGTTAGAAGGGGGTGTTCAACCCCCTCCCCCCGTAGGGCGCGAGAAATGCAGAGGCTCAGTGGGGCGCGGGTTAATATTGACCTGACCTAAAAAGGACCGATATGCTTTCAAAAGAGCTTGACGCAAGCCATAGGCCCTCCAGGGCGCGTGTTAAAACACTCCATATTCTAGTCAGCTGATGGTGTGTAACTGCTCATAAAGCTGACCGCTTATTTAATAATGTATCTGCATGCAGTTCGTAATACAAAAAACAGGCGTGGTCATTAGTTTCCCCACCGGGAGCAATCAAACGACGCTCCTCCCGATGGAGAAAGACAATACTGGATGGCACGGAATAAGGATCTACTTCGACGGTGAATCGGTGATGCGCTGTACAGCCATCACGGTTCGCCGGCTCAGCAATACGTCTGTAAGGGCGGCACACAACCAATTTTCCCTCAGATCGCAGTGATGAGATTCACTCTATAATTGACGTCAGCGTGTGTTACACAGCAACACGGCAATAACGCTCATCCGGCGACGACTGGTCAGACAGCGTATTACGCCTCAGCACACCCAGCCGGCACTCACAAAGAACCGAGCTGCATCCTGCTTATCAGTCAGATGCTATTTGTATTATCTAAAATACGCCTTTACCCTCCCCAGTGCAGGGGGTGGATGCCACCCCGTCGGTTTTTCGAAAATAACTCGCGTAAATATCAACTGATTGCGATGCAATTTGTAGTGCCCTACTTTTAAATTGAAGACATACTCTAACAGTTTCGATCTTCCAAACTCCATGATCCGTTAGCGATGACCTGTTTCTCAAGACCATGTCAGGCGCAACAGGCGTCCGGTAGTATTGATCCTTGTTACATGTGCTGTTTCCGAGTGTTTGTTGTTCAGGAGCAAACGCACAGGTATTTCCGGGTGACAATTGCTGTTTCCGCTGATCTCAAGTTGAGGTCACATGTCAGGTAACGTTCAGGTCAAGGTTCAAAATCGATTTATTTTTAGTTTATGAGTCATACTTTCCATCCAAAGCCTTCTAACTGCGATCATGCTCACACTAAGTGCTCTCAAAGGTATTGCATATCCCGCATGAGCTTAAGTGAGAGTTATTGCAAAGATCAAGGTCATGTCACAAAAGGTCACTATGCATAAAATATCTACGAAAGTCGTGCAACACATGTTATAAATACCATTTTACGCGTAAATTTGATAATTATACTCCTTTACCTCCTGACTTCATGTACATTAATTTATTGTCAAGCTAAGGCACAAAATGTCAAAATGTGAAATGGATAAATTTAACTCAAAAGGCTTGTTTCTGGACCAGTTTATTCTCGAAAATACAGTGCTATTTTGTATTGGTCTGTATCTTGTAAAAAATATGACGTCATGAGTTACCAGTGCTTAAGATGCCACCAGTCAGTCAAAAATGATGACATCATTTCGAAATTTGACGTAAAAGTTGTCCACATAAATACAGTTTCGGCAAAAATGCAAAGTTACACCCCTGCCCGATTCCAATCAGTCAGTGTGGGGACTGAAATATACAAAAGTCACTGAAAAAATGTCTTAACTATTCTTTGGAATAATGACTTTTAAACAAATTCGATCATTTAAATGCATTCTAGAGAGCTGTGACCCCTTTGGTCCCCATAATCCACTAATCACTAATGTCATGCTTGCTTAAAAAATCCCTTTTCCCCGTCATAAAGCACTGACTGACCATACGCAGCTCAAACATCGCCACAAACCAACTATTTATTTAATATTTCGTTTATTAAATATTTACGAGACAAAGTGTTTATCACGCACCATGGGTAGATCGATCGCTGTCAAGCCCGGCCCACGCCCAGCCCTGGCCCATTCAGCAGTGGTGAGCCAGCCGGGCCATGGTCGTGGTCTGATGACGTCATAACAGGCCCTGGCCCATTCAGCCGTGGTGAGCCAGCCGGGCCATGGTCGTGGTCCACTGACGTCATAATAGGCCCTGGCCCATTCAGCCGTGGTGAGCCAGCCGGGCCATGGTCGTGGTCCACTGACGTCATAACAGGCCCTGGCCCATTCAGCAGTGGTGAGCCAGCCGGGCCATGGTCGTGGTCTGATGACGTCATAACAGCCGCCCGCCGAGCGCCATCTTAGGCGTCTGGTGACTCAACCCTACTGTACGGTCCTGCGTGTAGTCCAGTACTACACGGAGATATAGGGAGAGGGATATGGAGCATGACAGTCTGCTGCGTGCTTACGAAGTGATAGAACGTCCCACCCAACACCCCTTGCAGCAGCTGCAAGATCCTCAGCTGACCTTGAACAGGTCACTGGTGCAAAAACGGCTTTCTGAGTCATAAGAATGTCCTAATATAACATACTCTTGAACGGCCTCTGGCAGGCCGTCTGTCTGTGTTGTAAGGCGGCAGTATTGCCTGACCGTGACCGTGCCACCGCCGCGCCGGGGGGAGTTTCGAGTCGCGCGGGTCCCTGTCCGCCTCGGTGGTTCCGGGCGGGGGCGGGGGCGGATCGGCACGGAAAGTGGTCCTGTGGCCACCTGCCAGCCGGCGCGGCGGTTCACACTAGCCGGAGCCGCCCTGATAGCCGCCACGCCGCGTCTGCATCACAGCAGAAAAAGACGGGACCGACGGTGCTGAACGACAATCAATGGCGGCCGACCAGCCGGCCGGAATGATGTGTTGCTGTATATGGAGGAGAGCCAGAGTCGATCACAGTCTGCCTGGGCCCGCTGGTGCCCGACAGGAAGACAAGGAGGCACGGACACGATGCTATGTGAATGGCCATTGGTCATGGGCGCTGAGCACCGCATCATTTATCTCCCGATTCATTGGTCCTCCTGCTGAGGATAACGAGATACAATGCTGATAAAGACAGTGATGCTAAGAATATACAGCAGTAACTTGATTTGTTTTCTTTTATGGCGCAGGTTGGTTGGATAGAACATAATTGTCTGAATTACCATGTCTTTCAGTTCCCACAATTTGATACCTGACCATGATCTTATATTTCCAAAGACCCCCAAGAAGGGTCTGGCAGATCCCCAAGTTATCGGTAGACCCCAGATAACTTACCACTACACGAGTATGGATAAGGCCGCTAACATGTCGATTGGCACTGGCCGATTGTCGTTCGAAAATCATCTGCCGGCGCTGATTGCAGCTCCAGAACACAGCTTGCAATCACAACTGTCAACAAATGTCGCGCTGGTACGAATCAAGGTGGGATTAGGTATGTGACTGCTTTATGTATTATTTTTGTGAAGATAATACATTGCAGAGCAGTTTTGTACCGACGTACCCCCCTCCCCCTGAGACCAAATCCAGGCTACGTGCCCTGCTTATACGCGTAGTTTTACAAAAAAATAAAAAAGATCTCCTCTGATATCCCTATTTGTAGAAGTGTTGTGGCGGCCCTTGTTATCTGAATTGCAAATGAAAAATAGGCAAAATCAATATGAGTGAAAAATTCAACTAAAGGTGCTCAAGATGTGTGCTTCACCGCTGTCATGGTGTCCCCTTTGTGTTAAATTAGCGATGGTGGGGGGAGGGGGGGGGTGCGTCCGACCGTGCCGGCCGCCGGATGCCCACACGCGTGGGTGGTTTATATTAAACAGTGTTCTGTCCAGTGGGGCCATCTGTTGTGCGGTGGCATTAATGAGAAGCTTGAACGGACGCGAATATGACTAGGACTTATGGAAGTTGCATGGAGGTCAGTGTTGCAACTTGCAGGCCGATATAAACTATATGGAGTGGGAGATATTTGAGTCCATGAGAAAATAAAACAACTTGTCTAGTAAAGAAGGATGGTTGTCTTCGAGCAAGAGAGGAAAAGCAAATGGAAGATTGTGCATTGTCGTAAAATTCTGGAGTGGAACGCGCTATGACTTATAGCGGGGACGGGTGATAATGATATGCTAGCAGTTAGAGAATCGTCGGGGCGATGTCTTCTGGAAATGATTGGTAGGGCTCTAATGCTAAATTTAGAGATTTTAAAGTCATTCATGCCATGCAAAGCCATAGGCCTCATGTAAAAATGTGACATTATCGGTAGGGCTTTGGGCTTTGGCCCTGCCAGACGTATAGAAAACGACACCCATGAGGATCGTTACAGTGCTAACGGATTGGAGGGGGTTCACGATCCAGGATGCGTCTGTGGGTCAGTCACGTGTGGCCGGAGGCGTTCCGGTGTCGGGCGATGACAGTGTTAAACGATGCATCTGCCGAGCACACGAGGAGCAGGCACGGAGAGCCCGCTCTGAAGCAAAACAAATTATATTAAAGGTAAAAACGGATGCTGGGAAACATTCTCAAAAAACCTAAAACTATATGTTACATAACAAACCGTTGATAGCCGCCGTCCAAGAAACGCATTTTATCCATTCGGATTACCATAACTTTAACTTGAGCATCAAAAATTATTGTTGCTCTATATTAATAACATAAATGAGACGCCGCGCCGAAGCGGCTCAGCCTTATATGTATCTAATAAATTTTACACCATCGCATACATATCCGCACCACACTTAGTGTGGTCGGTATTAAAATCAAAATTGCACAGCTCGACCTCACTTTTCTATCTGTCTACCAAATAATGATTCCGAAAATAGCAATGTATATTTGACAGGTGCGCCGGAAGCCAGTTCGCATGTACCGGATAAACGTTAGGGGAGCAGGCTGCCTAATCCCTGTCAGCTGGTGTCAGCCGCCCGGGGATGCTGCGCCGCACAACACTGATGCTGTGCCGCACAGCACTAATGCTGCGCCGCACAACACTGATGCTGTGCCGCACAGCACTGATACTGCGCCGCACAACACTGATGCTGCGCCGCACAGCACTGATACTGCGCCGCACAACACTAATGCTGCGCCGCACAACACTGATGCTGCGCTGCACAGCACTGATACTGCGCCGCACAACACTGCCGCACCCCGCCCAGTGACGGTGGAAGCAGGGGGCAGCGGGGTGCACTGTCCCATATTTGGATATCTGGTATGTGATCTTTTTTGCCACTCAGGAACATAATTGTGCTTGATTCCAGTGGAGTCGAATCAGATTCCGGAATGAGTTCCGTTTGTGCTGGTATCAGAATCAGATTCAATTATGTTGATAACTGGATGAAATCGGAATCAGGTGAATAAAATCGTTGTTGGGAAATTATGGAATCGGAATCCAGGTTGATTCCAAGCGATTCTGCTCATTCTCGCTGAAGTCAGCCGTACCCATGGCCGCCATATCATTATTTGCTTTATTCCCGGGGCAATTTGACTGGGTTCTGAATCCTGACCGACCATTGACTGGGGGGGGGGTGTTAAGCGCCCTCTGGTATCTTTTCGAACCAATGAATCGCAGCGAGACCTCGTAAGGCAAGCTTAGAAAAGCACTCCAATGGAGGTTAATTCTACGCCAGTGTAAATAAAATGTTATTTTTTTTTCCAGAAAATTTGCACCAAAACAAAACAAAATAAAAAATATTTCAATAACCGGAATAATATGTAAGAGAAGCTAGTATAAACAAAACCCAAACCAAATTTCCAAAGCAATATTAATATCTGATTTTGACTGACTTATGACTCCAAGTGTAAGTACTCATGACGTCATTTTTTCAAATAACTTTTTTGACCTTTTTGACCAGATAGAACAAATAAATATCACAGCTGTTTTTCTGAGACAAAACTGGGCATTTTTTATTTATCTTTTATTCATTTCACACTTTGACCTCATATGACCTGACTTTGACCTTTTATGGTGTCAGATTGTCAAAATGACTTCTAAAATCGAATTAAACGTGTAAAACAACCCATAAAACATATGTTGCATGACTTTCGTAGACCTCTTGCCAACAGTGATCTTTTGTGACCCGATATTTAACTTGACCTTTGCTTCAAATTTCACTTTTGCTTGATGCATGAGTTTCATTATACCTTTGAGAGCGCTTTGCGCTAAAATAGTTACAATATAAGGCTTTGGATAGAAAATGGGCCCAAAAACTAAAATATCTCCATTTTGACCTTTTACTTGACCTTGACCTGACATTTGACCTTATTTCGAAAATTTAACGTAAGATCTGGGAGCGTATCAATGAGACCTTTCAATTGCCGTATTGCGCGTCTCGCTACGGTTATTGGTTCAGAAGATAACACGGGGCAGAATCTGCCCCCCAGCGGGGCGCGTTCGGCTGGATACCCCAGCGGGACGCGGGTTAATCTGTCATCAGCCATGTGTACAGTTTCTGAAAATTTCCGAAACTCACTCCCGGTTTGTAT
This sequence comes from Semibalanus balanoides, assembly GCA_014673585.1. Taxonomy (NCBI): domain Eukaryota; kingdom Metazoa; phylum Arthropoda; class Thecostraca; order Balanomorpha; family Balanidae; genus Semibalanus; species Semibalanus balanoides. The sequence continues at coordinate 8,433 of VOPJ01015325.1, forward strand.
TACCCAATAGCTCCCCGCCCAAAGCCATAGTCTAAATTCGCCGCGACCTGACCTTGAAACGTGTTTAACTTAACTTTTACAGCCTCAAGTTGAGCCTCAAATATTCATGCTATTCTGGCTGTTTAATTATTTAAAAAAGTAAGATTGTTGACAATATGATTAACTGCAATCTGCATACGCTATTGATTTCTAAGTTGACTGACGGAATGGTGATATTGAGTTTGCAATATTCAAAAGAAAATTATAGCCCGCAAAGAAGTGATTCAAAATAGTGCGAGGCGATTCAAATTTTACAAATGATTGCCAATCATTGGAGGTGCTAAGGTCTTTTTTGATCTAACAGGGTCAGTTTCGGGAACCAGACTTTGCAGGTGAAATCGAACACGCTTAATCTACCGATACACACGAAAAACTATATTTCGGCCCGCGAGGTGACACTCTCCCTTTAAAATATAGAGCCAGAGTGGTGGCAGTTGTGTAACAAGCGTGTAGCATAGGCCAAGTTTTCGTCAAAATAAGTAAGCATCATTAAAACATGTCTTACAAAATAACCGTAAAATCAGCCATTGGTATACTCAAACATATTTCGATGCATTGTGGAATAAAATGGAATCAGAGGAATCGGATTTAAATGAAACCTTCAAGAGGTCTGGAATCTGGTTCAGAATTGGTTCTGCTACTTAAATATGGCATTGAATCGGATTCGGAATCACACCCTTAGTAATAGGTAGGGAATAGGAATCGACTTCGCTGAAGCAGAATCCAGCATATCTGATCTGGAGCGGCTTGTATGTCTACGTTATCATAGATGCAACCGGTACAAGACCTCGGATGCTACTATAAGCATGATCTATTTTCTCCTGCTTGGTGAAGTTGGAGTTAATGCCGCTGTTTCCGTTATTTTTGGACATCACTTACCTTACGCTCCCCGTCCCCCGCCGTTGTTGCCTGAACGGACTTGCTAACAGTGGAAAACGAAACTGCTTGAATCGTCCAACAATTTGCCTTCTATTTCATTAGTTGCAACGCGTTATAGACACTTTTCACTCACAAATAAATCGCCTAACGTCCATATGATTTCAGCACGCCGCGGCTGCAGACGGCTGCCCGTGCCCAGACGGCCGGCAGCCCGTCCTCGGAAGAAAGTAATCCTGTCCGTCCGCTGTCCTAGACATAAACGTTCGGAATTTCGCACCCTCTCACAAAAAGACATCAGCAGATGAACCATCACCCAAGTGCTTGTCATAGCTTCAGAAGCTAATGTCTACCACAAGTGGGTACGTACTACACGTGTGCGCCCCTTTCCCCAAAAAGAAAAAAAGCCAATGGAAAAAAAACCCCTTTTAAACCCACAGGTTTTTGGGTGAACTCACTGTGCAGCTTGCAGAAGCAATGACTTAACCGACAGTGGGTACGTAACTCACTGTGGTAGCTTAGAAGCAATGACTTACCAAAGTGGGTAACGGTACTGCACGTGTCGCTTCAAGAGCAATGACTTACCACGTGGTACGTACTCACTGTGCATGCATAGACGAGCGTCCAGCAGTACTCGCCGTGCCCGATAGGAGCGAGCTATCGACCAGAAGACCGGGCTCGTGGCAATACTACCGCAGCAGTAAATAACAACACAATGGCTGGTCCGAGCGTCAGCGCCGGCATGGCTGACTGAACCAACAGTGCATAGCCGCCGGCCACTGTTGCTGCCGCCCACGGCCGGCGGCCGTTCCCGGAGACGGCTCGGCAGCGTCTCCGGAACTTCAGTACGCAGCAGACGCCGATCGCCATGGGACGCGGATATGGGGCAGACGGGATATGTGGCAGAAGGGATATGTGGCGGAAGGGATATGTGGCAGAGATGATGTGTGGCAGAAGGGATCTGAGACAGAAGGGATATGTGGCAGAAGGGATATGTGGCAGAAGGGATATGTGGCAGAAGGAATATGTGGCAGAAGGTACATGTGGCAGAAGGGATATGTGGCAGAAGGGATATGTTGCATAAGGGATATGTGGCAGAGAGGATATGTGGCAGAAGGAATATGTGGCAGAAGGGATATGTTGCAGAAGGGATATGTGGCAGAAGGGATATGTGGCAGAAGAGATATGTGGCAGAAGGAATATGTGACAGAAGGGATATGTGGCAGAAGGTATCTGTGTCAGAAGGGATATGTTGCAGAAGGGATATGTGGCAGAAAGAATATGTGGCAAAAGGGATATGTGGCAGAAGGAATATGAGGCAGAAGGAATGTGTGGCAGAAGGGATCTGTGGCAGAAGGGATCTGTGGCAGAAGGGATATGTTGCATAAGGGATATGTGGCAGAGAGGATATGTGGCAGAAGGGATATGTGGCAGAAGGGATATGTGGCAGAGATTATGTGTGGCAGAAGGGATATGTGGCAAAAGGGATCTGTTGAAGAAATAATATGTGGCAGAAGGGATCTGTGGAAGAAATAATATGTGGCAGAAGGGAATCTGTTGGCAAAAATATATATATATATATATTATATTATATATATTAGTAGTATAATATATTACTATTATATATATATATATATAGAGATGGCAAAAATGGATTTGTGACAATAAGGGATGTGTGGCAGAAAGATGTGACAGAAAGGACATGTGATATAAAGGATATGTGGCAAAATGGATCTGTGGCAGAAGGAATATGTGGCAGAAAGGATATGTGGCTGAAGGGAGATATGACAGAAGGGATATGTGGCATAGGGGATATGTGGCAGAAGGGATCTGTGGCAGATATTATGTGTGGCAGAACGGATATAAGGCAGAAGGGATATGTGGCAGAAGGGATATGTGGCAGAAGGGATATGTGGCAGAATGGTATGTGGCATAAGGGGTATAAAGGATACGTGGCAGAGAGGGATATGTGGCAGAAGGGATATATGGCTGAAGGCAGAAGTGGATCTGTGGCAAAATTATCTGTGGCAGAAATAATATGTGGCACAAGGGATCTGTGGTAGAAGGGATATGTGGCAGGAGGGATCTGGGCAGAGAGGATATGTAGAAGAAGGGATATGTAGCAAAGGGATATGTGGGATATGTGGCAGAGAGGATATGTGGCAGAAGGATTATGTGGCAGAAGGGATATGTGGCAGAATGGATATGTGGCAGAATGGTATGTGGCATAAGGGGTATGTGGCAGAAGGGATATGTGGCAGAAGGGATCTGTGGCAGAAGGGATCTGTGGCAAAATTATCTGTGGCAGATGGTATTTGTGGCAGACGCCAATATGTGGCAGAAGGGTTATTTGGCAGACACGGATCGCCGGCAGTCGGAATATGCGGGACTCGCTCTCTCCGGACGACCGGAATCGGTGGTGGCAGGGCAGAGCTCACGTCGGGCGGGGAATGCCTAATAGGAAATCGATTGTGGAGCGTTCACATCGCTGAAACGACTCTTCTGAGGAATACTAAATAACGTTGACACTGCGCCAGTTTCCAGACAACCGGATATCCCAGGCTGGCGCAGGCGAGGGTTAGATATATCTTTTAAGTGGGTACAGTGTTTGCTTTTCCCACTAATGATTGTATAATATATTAGCGAAACCTTCGGCTGTCTGACTGACTATTTGTTTGTTTTGTCTATTCGTCGTAGCGTCCGTGCGTCTGTCTGTCTGTCTGTCTATGTATGTGTGTATGTATGTATTAACGATTCGGCGCCCTTCCACAGCAGAGTGGCTTTTATGAGCTCACGCCATATCACAGTACCAAAACGTGATAAATCATAAACGCACACCGACACGCCAACAAATGAATATTAAAATGTACGATACAACTGTCGAAAATCAGACTTACACAAGAAACAAATAAAAACAGCGAGTCTCCACATTTCCCAATAACATGGCACATCGTCGCTTCATTTCGGTTTGGAAACGAACAGTTCACATGTGGACAGATTCTTAAGCGTGTATGTTATACAGTTCGCTGGCACGATAGACAAACGTGCCTCTGCCCAGGGGCGGATCCAGGGGGCAAGGGGCCATGCTCTCCTCCAAAGGTCCTGAAACTATGATTTAGCGTCCAAAAAACGGTCGGACAAATGGTCAGCCTTTGTAAATTTATGATATAATTGTCTTTGTAACAGTCAAAATCCAGCTATCCAGTATCCACGGTAAAAACTGGAAAATGTCGCGCCGCTTCGCGGCATGACACAGATTTCACAATTGCTTATACAAATTTGACAAATGGGAAAATAAATTGCATTTAGTGTCTTGAAGAGGCCCTCCCTGGCGGTAATTGCTGGCCCCAGGGACCACTTCCTTCATAAAATATTACCTTTCAAGCGGGCAACATGGTATGATTAGCAAGTCTGCCGAGTTCCGGAAAAGGCGACGCGAACGCAAAGACGTGGACATCGGCACCAGGAAGCTGCTCGAGCGATGCCCAACTTGCTGAGCCGAAAAACTTTTAGTGGGAAACAGGTCAGGACAATCTTCCCAAGCCATCTCGCTCCCTCCCGTCCCTCCCCTACAGGCTCCTCCAGGTCCACAGGGACCATTCATGCGCAGAAGAATAATTTGCTCTGCCTTTTGCTGCTTTCAAACCCTTTGCACTGTCACTAGTTGTTTGTTACAGTTCGGAACATAGGTCTGATACAGTTATTATTGACATATGAAAGCCGGCTGTCTGCCGCCAGCGACCTATGGTAACCAACATGACAAGATGGCCTAATGGTGACATCCGGCTGTAGCGCTATCGCCTTGTGAAAGCTCGTGTCTGCAGCTCTCTGTCTGCATAATCACAAAGATATATTGATAAAATATGGTAGCTTATTTGATTGTTAGCACGTTATTGAAAACCGCTTGCAAATAGGTGTCTTAGATCCCGTGTTGCAGAGCTTAGAATTGACCACCGTCCATCTCCGAAGTGAGCGGCATCAAGTGGTGAAGCGGAGAGGTGCTATCTGCATAGAAGGCACCACCGTCCATCTACGAAGTGAGCGGCATCAAGCGGTGAAACGGAGAGGTGCTATCTGCATAGAGGGCACCACCGTCCATCTCCGAAGTGAGCGGCATCAAGCGGTGAAGCGGAGAGGTGCTATCTGCATAGAAGGCACCACCGTCCATCTCCGAAGTGAGCGGCATCTAGCGGTGAAGCGGAGAGGTGCTATCTGCATAGGAGGCACCACCGTCCGGCGATCATCCGTGTTGAGATGTTTATTTTTACATGTCTGCTGTTAGCGACATGTGAAGTGCGAAGCCACCACGCCCCGACCCACCCCGCCGCTTGGTCGCTTGAATCAGATAGCGAAAGTCAGCTACCCAGTCGCCAAATTGCAGCCCCTTCACGATTGAACAAATTATAAACTTGAGGCGCGGATCCAGGCGGGGGAAGGGGCGCTAGGGTGTTTGTTGTACCTCTTAGATATTACGATTTGTAGAATCAGCGCGTCAAGATCGTCACTGGCCGGAGGGGCCAGTGTCAATCAGATCAGAGACTGATCAGAGGCGCCAGCTTTGTATGGGCGCATCGGGTCCAAGCGACCAGGTCATGCACTGAATTATCGTATACTCGGTACGCCACTGCGTGGGACAATATGGGTTCTATGGTTTTAGTTTGACTTTTTTATGCGGTTAAATTCAGGACTATTCTTTTTTAATGGTATGGGAGTGGGACCTGAGCCACATTCTGTCTGGGACAAGGGGCCATGCCCTCCTCCCAAAGGTCCTGAAACTATGATTTGGCTTCTAAAAAAGGTCGGACAATCAACATTCAAATGTTGATTGTATCAAATCAAAATAGAATCGTAAGTATGTGTCAACAACCTGCACAAATGCAATGGAGAGTGTAGGTATTTTGTGTTATGATCATTTTTACCATTTTCATCTAACCGCCCTAACCTATTAAAGAGACATGTGTGTAAAAACAATAGTACATGGCACAATGTAAATAGCATAACAACTACCTACTTATCGAACTGCACGCAATACTAACGTACAAATATATATGTTTTGCGTAGAACTTTCGAATATCGATCCTGCTCACTGAAGCTGATGTGCCCAACTTCTCGCTTAACAGTTGCAGAGCTTGAGCTCAAAGCCAGGGCCCACAACGGAATAGATACGCATCCGATTTTGTTTATGCTTCACAAGTATGTCGCAACCGCCAGAGCTGGCGGTTGCGACATACTTGTGAAGCATAAACAAGGAAGCTCAATTTGAAAGCTCTTCCATATTGCTGCCAAGTTTACTAATAGGCAAGAATTAGGTTTGTGTGGCTTTTAGAGTTTAACCCGCGCCCGACTGGGCCTCTGCATTTCCTTCGCCCGACTGGGGGGGGGGGTTTGAACCCCCCTCTAAAACTCGGCTTCCATGGCACGTAGACCAAAAACAAAAGACATTGTTCCGAACCGTTATCAAAAAATCATTTCGAAACTGTTATACTTTTTTTCGCTCACGTCAAAATTTCAGTCACTAGAGTCATCGAAGGTCAAATTTTCCAGTTTTAGGACATCGCTCCAGGACACCCCCAAATAATCTCGGAAACTATGCTATCTAGAACCAAACATTAAAAACTTTTCGCTAGCCATTGAAATTTGCATCGCACGTCATGTTCCTCAAAATTGTCCTCAGGTCAATAGTTTAGCTCTAGAGGTCATTAAAGTCAAAAAAGCTGATTTTGGCAAAAAATACTTTCGTGAATAACTTCTACCTAACAAGATAACGCCATACTGTTACGCCATCGTGTTTTGTCTCGTCAAGGCGCTTTTGAAATATGTCAAATTTGATCATGTTAGGTCAACTTAAAAGATGACCTCAGGCAAGGTAAGTGGTGACCCAAGTAGGTCATGTTGCATATCAGTAGATGTGTCTGACAAGACAAACACACTTGGTGAAAAGTTGCAGTTCCTACTTTACTTATGGCCAGAGTTATTGACGAAAGTGTTGGTGACCTCGGATTGACTCAGATGACCCTGTTATGTTCTCTGAGCAAAACCTGCACTTGGATCATACTAATATTCATATTGAATAACATCATCCAGAAGGAAATGGACTGATATCGTCGACAATGAAAGCATTCGATTTCTCCTTTGACTTATAATGGGGACGATCGCAAAATTGACCCGACCTAAGGTCACCTATACAAAAAATCAAAAATATAACATTTTGTAAGATACTTAATGACTTAATGTAATTCTGAAAAAAGTTTAATATCGATCCCTTAAAAAAACTGTTAGTTTATGGCACGACCCGCAAACGTTTTTTGTAGGTAGGGTCACTGACCTGACCTGTGACCTGACCTGACCTGACACGAAACTTGAATTTTCGCAAAATGTCCGGAAAGAATCAGTGAATAGTTATGCCAAATTTGGCGGCGCTCACAGCCGCCGTTTTTTCGTTATCTTGATAAAAACATGAGGGGTTCAAACACCAACACACACACACCACACACCACCACTCCCCCCCCCAGTAGGGCGCGGGTTAAGGCATGCTCTGGTGATGCTAATGTCTTTTTGATAGATATACATTCGCATTTTCTATTGTATTCTTGTCTACAAATAGGCAAAGAAGTAGGTTTTTCTGGCTTTTAGAGTTTAAGGCATGCTCCGGTGATGCTAATGTCTTTTTGATAGATGTACATTCGCATTTGCTATTGTGTTTTATTTATTTCATTATATCAAATAAAATCGGAACAAATCCCAAAAAATCGGAGTTTTCCATAAATTTCTCAGTTTTCCACGTCAAATTTGAAATTGTATTTAGCTCTATGTAAAAATATTCCCACGGTGGGCAAAATTTTGTCACTAGGGGCTAGTTAGCGGTCACTGCAGGGGCATTTGGCCCCGCAGTTAACATGTTGCCGAGACACTGTTAGACGAGTCCCTGGGCCCTGACCCAAGAGGAGGCTGGCTGGAGCAGGCATTGGGCGGTGACTAGCGCCTCTGCTGACCACTTTCGAACCAGATATTGCCACCCGACCAAGAGATGGCAGCACCAGTAAGTACGTAATCGGACACAGTACGGGGTTAAAGGGAATCAGTTCACGCTTGAAAAAAAAAAACGAGAAAAAGCTCAGAAATGACGGCTGGCCGTACTTGGTACTCCACAAGAGCAGTTCGGCGGCTGTGTAAAGGATGGCGGGCGGGCACCCAAGGCTGACATTTTTACAATATATTGAGAGAACTACTGTGGTAGCGCAAAATGGCTACCACACATGTTCCAAATGAATTAAAATTTAATAATTTCTAGACAAAAAATATTTTTTTCGTGCAAAAATAAATAAAAAATGAAAAGTCTAGAAATTCATTCTACATTCAATTTTGGGAACTTGTGGTGGTAGTCATATTACTCTACGACTAGTAGTTTCGCTCAATATATTTGCTAAAAATGTCGCGGGTGCCCGCCCCCTCGCCTATCCTTTAAACACAGGCCGCGTCTGCTCTTGTGATCACCCAACATGCGCCGCCTCATTAGACAAGTATTTTCGGCCAATGCGCCACAACTTGGCTATCTCAACTCAAAACCCTATGTTAAAGGTGAACTATTCCCTTTAATCGCTTACGGCACGCCAACCACACCTGCAGCTCTTGGGAGTTAAATATGACCCTTGGGGCACGAATTGAGGGCTGGACTGCCTAATGACGGACACAAGAAGGTAAAAGCTTAAAATACTCATTAATATTTTTTAGGGACAGGGGCGAGTGGTAGTGTACCTACCTATAAGGTAGGAATTTGCACTTTGGGCAATGGCAAAGGCGTCGCCACTTTCTGAAAGTGTAGAGGGGTGGAGCTTCCAAAGATTTTAGACAGGTTCGGAAGACAGTGGCGGATCCAGAGGGGGGGCATGGGGCCATGCCCCCCCCCCCTTGGGCCTCGAGCTTGAGGGGCACTCTGGCCGCCTGAGGGGGCACTCTTGTCGCAACCTGAGGGGCACTCTTGTCGGCTGAGGTACTCTTTGTCGCCTGAGAGGGCACTCTAGCCGCCTGAGGGCACTTGGTCGCCTGAGGGGCACTTCTTGCCGCCTCAGGGGGCACTCTCGCCGGCATCAGCCCACTCTGTGACCTGAAGGGTCCTTAACATTTTGCAAAATTAAAAAAAAAATGCTGAATAGGGGCCACTCTCCCAAATATAGTGGGACCAATTCCGGTCGAGTTTTCAGGTTGGTATAGGTAGGGGCACCACTGCAATTGATGGCCCCCTCCTTGAAGATTTTCTGGATCCGCCACTGTCGGAAGAAGACTTATTGGCCGGTAGTTAATTGGATCTAAGTTGCAGCCTTGCTGGTTGGAGATAATGTTGGAGATGAAGTTATGCAACATGCATGCTCTTTTCCAGGTGAAGGGAAATTTCCTTTATAGGACATAAATATTTACTGAAAAACTTGACAATTGAATTCACAATTAACAATGCAAATGTTTTTTTTTTTAACTTAAATGTAACAGTTCACCTATAACATGGGGTTTTGAGTTGAGAAAGCCAAGTAATGACGCATACTCGAAAATGGTTTGTGACGCTGTCACATCTTCAAAGAAATCTCTAAATTATTTAATATTCAGTTATTAAAGTCGGGGACGGGAATACTCGGTAACTTCAATCGCTGATTGGCTGATTTTGGCTGATTTGACGCATGATTATGACGTAGAGATGACGTAAGACTTTTGGAAATATGTTTGATAGAAACATATAGTGCTAGACTGAACAAAAAAAAATGTTTCAGTACCTAATTCTCTGGATTGCAAGAATAAACTTTGAGAGGGTTTATCGCGATTTTGATGCTTAAATCGTCTATAAAACGTTATTCTCAGCAACATTCTCTAACAGTCTTAGTCTTAGTCAACAGTCTTAGTCAACAGTCTTACAGATGGGCCGAAATCCGTCTTCATCTTGCTTACTTCCTTGCTTGCATGGGTTTCACGAATAACTCTCGTTTCACTACACTGATTATGCAAAAGAATATACTGATAATTTGGCATAAATGAATACATGGTATAGGCTAAGATAAAATACTTAACACGACTAAACACAACTTTCAACGTCCATAGATGAACCACGGAAAGTTTTCCGTGGATCAACACAAATAACGGCAAAGAATAAGCACGTGATTTGACTTCGAATTAATCTCCGTGGTTCTAAAAGCG
>VOPJ01015326.1:0-12505 GCA_014673585.1 Semibalanus balanoides
TCTGGTTCTAGTATGGTTCCGCAAATCCAGCATAATAAGGCGAATATACCTCTACCTCCCCTACTCCAAGAATAAGATATTTGGTCCCATAAATTATCATTTATTGAGAAAGTCAACGAATTGTGACGAGTTTCCTCCTAATTTGAATAACACCATTCTACTATACTATATAATATATATGGCTTATATCGAGTCCTCCCCCAGTTTTAAAACCTTGGGTTAGCCAATGCCTTTGGGCTGAACAGTAGGCATCACATGTAGTGGGAGTGGTCTCAAATAAGAACCAGCCGTGCCCCCGGGGAACTGACAGCGCGAGCGGTCAGACGGTCGGAGCCGCGTGCTGACATGCGCGGCTCACTCCAATAAATTAGTTATTTGGCAAATAATCCTTCAGACTATATTCCTAAATTGGTATTGCAATGCGGTGGCACATATAAGAACATACAAACAGTCCTTCAATCAAACAATGTGAGTTACAAAAGGGCACCGAAATCAATGCAGAGCGAAACAAATGAGGGAAACTTAGCAAATTCACGTTTTTTCGTTGTATTATTATTATTTATTATTATTTTTATTATTATTATTATTTTTTATTTTTTAGGGGCTCATCAGCCAATGCTAGGGGCCCACTTTGGTGTGCCCCCCCCCGTCGCATAATCCTGGCTGCGCCCCTGTCAGTAGGTGAAGGTGAACATCACAACAAACCTATACATAATTATCTTGCTAATTACCACCAAACCGCAATTTGTTAACACTTACTATATTCTTTCCAACAAATTACAAAATTCTGAGACATTTCAAGACAAAAATCGCTTGCAAAAGTTGTGTAGTCAAGGAATGGATAAGCATACTAAAACTGTCATAATAAAACATTTCAAAACATCTTAAGATGTTTTAAAGCATTTCGCGCACAAATAATCCATCGTGAAAACGGCTAAAATAATGAATAATGTAATTATATTATTTTTATTACTGCACTTTATTTGGATAAGAAGAAATTCGGTGTTATATTAACATTATTTTCATCATTTGTATCTCTTTGATCTGAACTTCCAAGCAAGCAAGTCATAATTATATGTCTTGAATTGTGTTACGTGCGCCAAGAACTTCGAGACTTATGAAAGAACTTCTTAACAGTGAAATACAAAAAAAGTGCCGACGAAACGCTGAAAATTATTTACAAAACACCTGTTACTTCATTCAACAAGATTCTTACAATGGCAGGTGATGTCTTAATTTTTATGAAGAGATAGAAATGAAATATCAAAAACAGAACGAAACAAAACTCATGCTATACCATCGCCCTTCTATACGTCGTGCTGCAATCTGTTAATTTGAAAAATAATTTGTCCATTGTCTTTTCCTTCTCTTTTTTTTCAACCTGTCTGTCGAACAGCGCAGGCAGCACCCAGCTGGCAGTAGCACACCACAGACATGCCGCCATGTTCTCTATCCGGTATACAGTCAGCACCCAGATGGCAGAAGCACACCACAGACATGCCACCATCTGTTCTCTATCCGGATATACAGGCCAGCACCGCCAGCTGGCAGTAGCAATCACACAGGCATGCTCGCCATGTTCTCTATCCGGATATACAGGCAGGCAACCAGATGGCGTAGCACACCACAGCATGCCCGCCAGTACTCTACCGGATATACAGCAGCACCAGCTAGGCAGTTAGCCACCACAGACATGCCGCCATGTTCTATCCGGAATATCAGGCAGCACCCAGCTGGCAGTAGCAACACCAAGACATGCCCTGCTGTTCTCTATCGCGGAGTATACACAGTTCAGTAACGAAATGACCTGACAAGACACGGGCTTTACTGTGTGTGTTCCTGGATACAGTCTATCAGTGTAACATGCTTTGCACTGCTTGGGCATGAGTCGCAAAATACCAGATTATGATCTGAGACATATATGTCTATTAAATAATAATCCAGAGTAAGAATACGGATTGTTTCATCATACATTCAGCTGAACATAACATCTGGATTAGGGACTTACGAAGGGAGCCTGCACGACGACAGCAGAGTCGTTTTGGGTTGTTCTTGCACACGGAGCAGACGCCGGATCCACATTTCTGTCCGTTTTTGTAGCACTGGCGAACTAGAATGTACATTACAAATATGCAGCGTTATAATACAATAGATTATCATGTGGCATCACGCCAGTACGACCTAATCAGATCATGTAAGGTAGGTTACTTCGAGCATAAACAAACAGGTAATGAAAGAAGAAAAAGTAATGTAAACAATGTTGCAGCAATGCCTGTCGCATAGCCGACGTGCCATGCCAATTCCGGTCGAGACTGACATGTTGACTATAGACATGATGCAACTGTCTCTCAGTTGACGGGGATGGTCTAACGACTCCGCGCCTGTCCCGGTCGAGACTGCGCGGTGGCCTGGCATGGTTAACTGATTGACAGTTGCCTGGCATAAAGTGTCTGTCCCCGGTCGAGACTGCGCGGTTGACTGACCTTCACAGCGGCCGACAGTGTCTCCGAAGTTGGTGGGTACCGATCGGCAGACCTTGTTGTCCGGACACCAGCTACCGCCGTACCGGCACAGCTTGGCCGCCGTGGCTGCCGAACCCCGGACAATCAGCGGTCAACACAGCCGTCACACGCAACGCACACAGGCGAGACAAGGGGTGGAGACACTGGTAAGCTGAGAACAGTGAAGACAAATTGTGGTAAGAGAAACAAATAGGAGTCAAGGTTTTGTGAGGGACATAAACAGGAGATAAAATGTGGTGAGAGAAACAAACAGCGAGTCAAGGTTTTGTGAGAGGAAATAACAGGAGATAAAATGTTGTGAGAGAAAACAAACAGGAGTCAAGGTTTTGGTGGAGGGGAATAAACAGGAGATAAAATGTGGTGAGAGAAACAAACAGGAGTCAAGGTTTTGTGAGGGGAAATAAACAGGAGATAAAATGTGGTGAGTAGAAACAAACAGGAGTCAAGGTTTTGTGAGGGGAAATAAACAGGAGATAAAATGTGGTGAGAGAAAACAAACAGGAGACACGCCGAGCGGCACAATCTTCCACCAAGACTTAGCAAATTGCTCCATTTTAAATACAATGTTGTATGGTTTGGTGATTGGTTAAGGATGTATACAGAGACTAAAGTGCCTTTCGACTTGCATATTAAAGCATTTATATTGCGTTATCAGATCAGCATGCAGCACAGTATAGCATTACAAATAAACCATACCAAAACAAATAAGCCAATAACAGGGTCCGTAGCAGCAGTAACAACACTACTTTGCTTAAAAGAATTACGTAAGTTGTATAAGTTGATGTATATATAATGCAATGTAACCGCAAACCTTGAATGATATTTTATCAAAATACGACGTGTGACGTCACCCAAAAAACTCATATAACATGTATGCTATCTACGATTCCTGATGCCTTATTTTACAGTTTTACTTGTTAACATGTCTTGAGCTTTGTCTTTGAAGATAGCAGAATATCGGAAATATGAATAATAAACTAATAATTCAGCACCATGCATCTCAAATTTAAAGCATACCACTGTGCGTCATAAATGTCAGCTTACAGAGCAGTTTCCTGCGGCGGCAGCAGAGGCCAGCCCGACCGTAGCAAGGCAGGCAGTTGCGGTCGTCTGTCACTCCACATATCTGACCAAAGTCAGAGCACTGCTTCACTGAAAAGTATCGACCATTAGGTAAGCTTCACGAAGGACCGAGAGAACAAACAAAACATCATATCAACTCCATTGAACTAGAGAATACCTGATAGACAAATGAAGACGCACTTTGTCCGCACACACCCAGGCAGAACTACCCTTTCAGTCATAGCTATTGCCTGATTGCTACCAGATAGTAGCGTATTACTACCGATGCTACCAGATAGTGACGTATGACTACCGATGAAAGTAGAGGGCAGAGCTTACAAACATGAAGCAGCGACGACACAACACTCACATGCACTGCAGCCATAAAAAGAGGCATCTATAATAGCCCAGTTTAATGAGGTATCGCACACTTAACCCGCGCGGCGTAGGGTCCACATTTCTAATAATAATAATATATATAATAATAATAATAATAATAATATAAATATATATAATAATAATAATAATTATAAATAATAATAATATTTACCCCCCCTCCCGTATTTCCGCAATAACTTGAAAACGGTAACAGATAACGACGTCAAAGTTTCAGTACCTATCCAGCATTCAATTTGACATCTTCATAAAAACATCATCGAAAAAAAGTTTAAACTTTGGGAGAGTAATGACGTTTTGATGACTCATGTTCATGCCATTTTTTGGTTGAATAACGATTTAAATGTTTGATGCATCGTAGGAAAAACATAGCTTTGAAAGCAAAGCGCAAAACGCAAAACAGTATTAAGAAAAGGAAATTGAATATTTTCTACAAGATGGCAATTTCGTCACTTTCCAACATTTTGGTTTGGACCCCCCAAAATCCAACCAAACTGATTTTTTCAGAAATTTCCCCAAAAAATTGAAAATTTAAAAGGTATCTAAAAAACCGGAATATATATATGAGAACAAGTGGAATGAATAACCCAGGACCAAATTTCAAAGGTAATAGCTTTATTTTCAGTGGACTGATTGCTCCCAAGCATAAGTAGGTTAATGACGTCATTTTTCAAAATACCGTTATTTTATATTTTTACCTGATACAGATATATAAATGTCAATTTTGTGTTATGGAAGACAAAACTAACCTAGAAACATGCTTGTTTATTCATATTAGTCAGTTTTCCAGTTTTGACCCTTAGATGACCTGATTTTGACCTTTGACGGGGTCAAGTTGTAAAAATGACTGCTTCTATCGATGCTTACGTGCAAAAATAACCGCTAAAACATGTGTCACAAGGCTTTATTGACCTCTTCGTGACAGTGACCTTTTGTGACCTGACCTTGACCCTGACATTTGCATGCAATGTTTCATATGCTACTTAATGCAATAGATGTATTAACACTTTGAGAAGCTTTATGTGCATTGACAGTCTTAATCAAAGGATTTTAATTGAAAGATGAAACCATTAAACTCAATGTAACTCGAACTTTCCATATGACCTGACCGTGACCTTACATTTGAACCTAACGTGAAAAATTCGGTAATGCATTCGATTCGTTTTATTGAGAGCTTTCGATCGCCTCCTTGCCGCGTCTCCCCCCCGCTCCCTCTCCCCCCATGCGGTTATGCGTTCGGAAGATAAGAGGGAGGGTTAAATATTTCCCCCCCTACGCCGCGCGTTCGGCGAGAGACCCCTACGCCGCGCGGGTTTAAGGACATTGCAGTTGTTTGTTAAGTTTTTTTTGAATGCTGACATAATATCGCATGTACTCCCAAAACTAACATGGGTCTGTAATAAAATATACCTTCGCAGCGGTTGAGCAGGTGAAAGACGCGAGAATTAATACTTCTAAATGTCACTGTGTTGTATGTCAAACATTCCTACTTTAAAGATAGCTCATGCTTTAATCATAAGCGTCCACCACCATTTGACACCTGTATTTTTAATCTATGGTAAGGTAGCCACTGGCCAACTATCCTTAACATTAACCACAATTCAATAAACATGCATCAAAAATAACAGTTAACTTTTGCACCGAACGGCGGCCTAGTTAGTGGCTGCGACCCTCAATTTGGGAAAATAATTGTCATAACGGTTCATTTCGTTTTAACATGAGGAGTTCTACATAGCTTTGCCTTTGCCTGTATATAATACAATTGATAAAGCTTATCAATTAAAAACTTTTCCAAAACTATTAACAAATAATCAAAAAAGTGGCAATAAAATGGGAAGTTCATATTGTATAGATCCAACGCGTTCCTTTTTAGTGTCGGCGATTTGTTTCAGGATCATAGCCACAGGGCTTTTAAATGAAAGAAAAACGCCAGATATTTCACGCCAGATATATAAAGGACCGGTTGTCTCCACATATAAGTATATAGGTACCTACATTTAATTTTTTGATTTGTATTGAAATAGTATTTTTTCACTTTTAACATGGTACGTGATCCTTTTGAACCATACAAGTGGCATAATATATTGCATACAAATATATATATATAAATCCCTTAAGACGAACGATCACATACATTGTTAGGGGTGTACTACAAAATATACTTTTTCGAAAATGCAAAAAAATACTGTCAGAACCTGTTCCATGGACCTTAAAAAGAGACTTGGTGCATCGATTTTGGTTCTCCTTTAAAAAACTACCACCTCGAAAAAACAAAACCCTGTAAAAATGCATTATTAGCAATGGCCAGAATGGGTCCTCTGGAGGGTCAGAGTGGACAAATGCACCTCTTTATGCCATAAAGAGGTCATTCGTCCCTCTTTTTATTATCAATAAATTCCAATCCATTTCATTGACAACCATCAATTTTGGTAGGCCGGTAGACAAATTCATTTTGAATATTTTGACACCAGAAAAAAGCTCCAGGTCAGGTCAGGTCACGAAGTTATGACGTCACAACCAAAAGTCTGCGTAACGTATTTTTTTAGCTGATAGATGCTCTCATGCTACTTATCTCATTATTATCATCACTTGGCGTTAGAAATCCATCATGACGGTCATCAGTGGTGGGTACAAGGGGGAGGCATGTTCTCCACCCCATTTGAGTCTCAAAGGGCCCCAATAGCCCTAGGGGGTCCATAGCCGATCAAATTCTCTTTTAATCAATTTCACCCCGTTTTCAAACAAATCGCAAGTGCATTTGTCCACTCTGACCTACAGAGGACCCAATCTGGCCTCCAGAGAGCCCACTCTGGTCTCCGTCGGGCCAAGTTGGCCTCCAGAGGGCCCTCTCTGATCACCAGAAGGCCCATTCTGACTTGAAGAGGGCCCATTGTGGTTTGTAGAGGCCCATTTTAGCATGTAAAAGGTATATTTTGAACAAAGTGGGTCCATTCTAGTATATATTTTTATTCATATTCAAAAGGGCCCCCAATTCTTGATGGGCCCACTAAGGCCTGAGATGGCTCACCAATGCCTTTGGGGCCCACTTTACCACGTGGCTCACTCCTTGACCGAATCCTGGGTTCACAACTGAAGGCCATAATATAACTGCTTTGAGCCAAATACAACATGGCTCAGGAAATCATACTAAGCCCTCATTAGGTCAGAACTGGCCCCACTGGATGCCCAAGTGGGCCCTTTGAAAGGCAGAGGGGCCTGTCGAAACCAGATGGCCCCTAGATGTAATAGTAGGTCCTCTGGAGGTCAGAGTAGGCCCTCGGGAGGCCAGACTGGGCCTCACGGAGGCCAGATGGGTCCTCTGGAACCTATGGAGCCCTTGGCTGGTCTGGGAGTGCTCAGATTCGCAGACCCTGGTCTGAGGGCCCTAGACTTGTCCTCTGTCCCCCGCCTGATGGGTGCTAGGTCAGGGTCAGAGTCCGAGAGGACCCTCAGACAAGAGTCTGGGCACTCCAAGACCAGCCAAAGGCACTCTAGATTCCAGAGGACCCATCTGGCCTCTATTAGGCCCACTCTGGCCTCCTGAGGGCCTACTCTGACCTCCAGAGGACCCAATCTGGATTCCAAGAGCCATATGGTTTCCACCGGGCCTTTCAAAGGGCCCACTTTGGAATCCAGTGGGCCAGTTCTGACCCATGAGGGCCCAGTTTGATTTCTTGAGCCATGTTGCATTTGGCACAAAGCAGTTATATTATGGCCTTCAGTGGTGGACCCAGGATTCGGTCAAGGAGAAGGCCACGTGGAAAAAGGGGCCTCAAAGGCCTCGATTGACCCTCTCAGGCCTTAGTGGGCCCCTCAAGCCTTGGGGGTCCTTTTGACAATGCAGATACATATATGCTAGAATGGATCCCTTTAGTTCGAAGTATACCTTGCACATGCCGAAATGGGCGTCTACAAACCAGAATGGGCCCTCTTCATGTCGAATGGCTCTGGTGTTCGAGTGGGCTCTGCAGGCTGACGGGCCCTACGGAGACCAGGAGTGCGAGCTCTCTGGAGGCCAGAATGGGTCCCTGGAGGTCACGATGCAGACAAATGCACCTTGCGATTTTGTTTGAAACGGTTGAAATTGTTAGAGTGACTTCATCGGGCTAGGGCCACACCCTTGGGTATCTGGCACATCTTCCGAGGGGCTCAAACTGGCGCAATGGGTGAATGCCTCACCACCTCTTCATCCACACTGATAACAGTCCTGATCCAATTTCTTAAGCCAAGTGAACTGATATAATAGTTAAGCCTTAGCATAAGAGCATCCATCAGCTAAAAAAACGTTGCGCAGACTTTTGGTTGTGACGTCATAACTCCGTGACCCGACCTGACCTGAAACTTTTGCTGGTGTCAAAATGTTTTGAATAAATTGTTCTACAGGCGTACCAAAATTGATTGATGTCCCTGAAGTGGATCGGAAGTTATTGAGAATAAATACAGGGACGAACGACCGCTTTGTGGCATCCTGTTATTACAATTAATGCATTTGTACACGTTTTTTCGAGGTGGTAGTTTTTTTTGGAAGGGAGGACCAAAATCGATGCACCACGTTTCTTTTTAAGGTCCATGGAACCATAGAGATCTTATAACATCTCTATATAAGATGTATATAAGATCTCTATGCATGGAACAGGTTCTGACAGTCTTTTTTTGCATTTTCGAAGAAGTCCATTTTATAGTACACCCCTAACATTGTGCGCATTATATTGAGTACTTGCAAGCATGTATATGCAATATAAAATTAAAGCATATGGTGTATATTATACCGAATGACGTATATGGTGACATATTTGGTACCATTGGTACCCACTTGGCTTGTGATGGGCGCAGTGCGGACGTGATTTGCCATGGCTGCGATGGTAATGGTGAGTTGGTCTAACACACCGTTTGCCATCTGGACAGTAAGTTCCGCCGAAACTGCACCGCTGCTTCTGGTTACCTGCAACGTTCGCATACAATATACACATGAACCATGCGACCGTTTGGAATACCCGACCACAACAAGACAAGGTCAGCACAAAAAGTACGTGTTCGCTATTGCCGGGGCAATAACCGATAGTGCAATTTAGTGGCAACATTTATACAATTAAAAGGTGAAAGTTTTAACCAATGGCGCAGTTTGTGGCAACAGAATAAATAAAGGAAATAGTTCACATTCAACGTGGGGTTTTGAACTAAGAGTTTTGTACAGTTTTGTAGCCAGTGTTGAAAAAAACTATATCTGCAAGTTTTCTTGGCCGAAAGAACTCTCCAGCCGAATATATTTGACTTTTTGTCGAAGGAATGTGGGCTTTGGTAAAGAATGTGGGCCTCACAAAAGAATGCGCATGCATGGGCAGACAGGGGCGTGGGAAGTAATTTCAAGTTGGGGGGCGAACTTTTTGGCGGACCTGAGGTAGCAAAAATTATTGCTAAAAAAACGATATATCGCTGTGGTCCCCACCCGTTATATCGCCAACAGGATTTATCGCCATATATCGCCACCCGTGCACCCAATATATCGGAATATATCCCCGATATATCGCCATCCGTTCCTGATGCGTCAATGCCGGTGACCGCCTTGATCCGGAATTTCGTTTGGTGACCAGACTTTTCTTTTGTCGATCCCTGTCCACTCTTTCTCCGTGAACGTTCAGGGAGCAGAGTCGACATCATTACATATATAATGAAGCGCTATTTGCTAATAAAAAACCGTGACCATCGCCAAAAGTGCTGATGCCTATTACTCGTGTGGCTACCTAGTAATATTTCATGAATAGTGAGATTTATCTCCTAAAAGCATTACAACATTGTGACCAGAGTATTTTAATCTCACCAGTGATTGTGACAGAAATAGACTCTATAACGGTTTACACGAGCGAAACATTCATATGCCGAGTGGTCGATGCTTTACGATGGTCAATATGCGGATGCTCAAGTTTAAGATGGATGATGCAAAACCAATCCCACAATTTAATGCCAGTTTAATTTCTTACTTTAATTTTGTTGATTGAGCTGCACCTGTTGTTCTACAAACGTAAGAAATTAATGCGTAGACAATGCCGTTGCTCTACTTCAGAGGTTAAAAGTTCATGGTAAAAGACATGGGAGAGCGACACTAGCGTTTAAATATTTTTTGTTGGGAGGGGGGATCGCCCACAGCGTCAAAATGTTGGGGGGAAGATTACCCCACTGCCCATCGCTTCGCCACGTCCCTGAGAAGCTGACTTCCTGAGCGTATTATCGTGCACTGTTCAGGCCAGCAAAACAGCATTATGCACAACGTAATATTGCAGTGTGATTACGCAGTGTCGTCTTTGCCGATTTGCCGGGATGCAATTCACAAGCTCTTCTCTGGTCGAGGAGAAAAGTCCACGATTCGCATCGCGTTACCACAATATGTATTTGCACATAGTCAAAGTCGCACCAGTTTCTGTCATACTCGGCTTCCTTATGCCTAAACATTTACTTTGCCCCTCGACTTCTTTACCTATTATTCCTCTCCTTTTTGCCTGGCGTCGAAGATGTGGAAAGTATGTGCTTCTATAACAGATAAGAGTGATCGTGTAAAAAGTTGGGGAAGTCGTCCGCCCCCCCAGCTCTAATTGAGGGGCGAGTTGCCCCCTCTGCCCCCCCCCCCGGTTCCCACGTCCCTGCAGCCGCCATAGGCGCAATTCGCTCAGGGTGATAGACGATTGGCTAGGGGTCCAATGTAAAAGAAGAGCTACTTATGTTAATCACCCTAAACACGTGACAAACGTGGGTCTTCCTAGAAATGTGACGTTAGTTATGACCATAATTTTTGGAGCATCGACATTTCCGGCGCGGTTTGATTGCCTTTTGACATTAGCGAAGGACTGATATCTTCGCTGTCAAAATACGAGTAACTGAAGAGCGAAATGTTTTATTTATATAAGTTAAAGTGTCCTTGAGTTGGTCTTTCTTTTACCACTTGCTTCATGTAAATGAGTTAAATATAATTATACATATATAGCCAGTCAAAAATTGAAAGTTATTATTGATTTATATAGGGCAAGGAGATCGGCATCCAAGTGACGTCACCACCCCTAAGTTTGATTTGGTAAAATTGCAGGATGACTCTACCTTCTTATAGGTCCTGACTAGAAAAGATAGGATGTATATAATTTTGATACAATTAAAAACTTGTGTCCTTCTGTCCTGAATCGGCGCAATGTATGACTATTTTTGGCGATATGAAAAGAAGTTGTATTTCGAAATATAATCAAATCATGTTTGGAGAGAGAAAAAAATGTGAACAATTTCCTAAGCGAAAGTTAAGCGTAAATTTTACGTTTAACGTTATGGACATCTTATTCTTTAACTGATCACAAATATCAAATTGAGGCTACTCAGATCACTAAAACAAGTCATAGTTGCTTGCACAATGCACATTCATGTAACTGATCTTGCTTGCCCCTGTATGGTCCCAGACGACAGGGTTGGCCGATAGTAATGTCTGCTTTCCACAGTGAGAAGACAACTTACCGAGCAGAGAGGCTCGCCGGCAGCATAGGCCCGGCCGCAGGTAACACGGCAGGCATTTCCTGCCCTTGGCGCACGAGTGCCCCAAGTATTGGCAACTGCGGGCTGACAAAAGGAGTATGTTATACCACAGGCCGCAGGGCCCTAGGATTGCTTGGGAGCTGGAATGCGCAGTCAAAAACTCTGACCAAAAATAAGCATAAAGAGTGACCCCTCATGTCACGGGGTCACGGGGCCACTTTGTTTCGGCCAGATTTGGTCCGGCGCCACCGAAACCGTTTGTACCAGCCCTGGCAGTAACGGTACGACGGTATATCTATTGTATAGGCACGGAATGGTTAAGGCACACAGCATTCACGTGACACGTTACTTATCATCCTTACATTTGCTGGCTTTATTGACTTAATATTTTGTAAAGCACGATTAAAATACATAAAACATGTTGCACACAGTCCAAGACGTAACATCACGCGCACCTGGAATAGGTATTGATTGTTTGGCAATATACAGCAATTGCTCACTAAACCTGGTTCTCAAAATCTAGATCTGTTGAACGGCATGTGAGAGCTTTATTTAGCCTTAGCGTTTTTATAATCGACATTTTATTTTGGTCAGTGTAAGCTAGATGTTGTGAGCGCGTCCAGCCGGCCCGGCGGCACAGCATGCCGCCCGTACCGGGACGCAGCGCGGCACGCGGCCGCGCGGTGAAATGCGACCAACCGCCGAGGGCACCGGCCACCATCCCGTGGCCTGCCGCACGTGGTACCTGATTGGTGCACTGTATGGGTACCAGGCCTGACTGCGATACCCCATTGGCTGTTCACCCAACCATGTATGTGACGTCGTACCTGTCTAGCATAGCAGGGTATCAGTGTGCCTCCGGACTCGATCCAATACACATCTACGCAACGCAGCTGGCCTCTCACTGAACCTACCAGAGCAGGACCGACGAAGACATCACAATAGATACCTACATCAGATAACTTATTACCATATGCCGAGCAATGTAAAAAGCATTAGCGCGTGGAGTGTGGTATTTT